>JAIUND010001523.1:0-33968 GCA_034699125.1 Gisinianus flammeolus | reverse complement strand
TGATGTAAGGGACAAAAGAGATGATGTAAGGGAAAGGAGAGATGATGTAAGGGACAAAAGAGATGATGTAAGGGAAAGGAGAGATGATGTAAGGGACAAAAGAGATGATGTAAGGGAAAAACGAGAAGATGTAAGGGAAAAACGAGAAGATGTTAGGGACAAAAGAGATGATGTAAGGGACAAACGAGAAGATGGTAGGGACAAACGAGATGATGTAAGGGACAAAAGAGAAGATGGCAGGGACAGGAGAGAGGACCGAAGAGACGACAGGAGGGAAGAGGTTGTACATGAGAGATACTGGTGATTTGTTCGTTGTTTTAATTAAGTACGCCGATTTCTACTAACAGAGTATCATCATCCACCACACTAACAATTATTTACCAAACAATGATATGCTACATACAAATCTTCTCTCAATCTCTTTCTCCTCTTGCATTGAATCTTTCAAAGTATAACTAAAATATGTGTATATATATATAAACTCTTTTGGACAGTGTACATTCTGTAAGGTCCCGATTTCTTCTCATTTATTTGTTTTGATTGTAAGAGAAATAAGTATAAATACTTATTCATTTCTTGTTTCATGTTAGATTTTTGTTAAACTTGTATTATTAATATATTTAATATTAATTAATATTATTAATTAAATATGATATAACCGTTTTGAACAGCTTGTAAAGTTATAAGGGTTTTGACTAGCATTACAAGGAAAGCGCAAGCATATGTTTATAATGTAAAATCAATATATTAAAGTTTTTAACTCCTCATTTTTTAAATAAAATAAATATACTTGGTAAGTTAACTTTTTGCTAGTGTTCTTTAGTAATACTCAAGTTTACTATCAGTAAATTTTGTTTTAAAGCCTTTGGATATATTATTATAAATAAGTACATAGATAAGTATTTAATACTTCACCGCATCTACTCATATTCATATGTACGAAGTTATAAATACACCAAAAAATGGCATATTTAACATACAGTTTAATGAACACAATATCCATGTACATTGACGATGTAAATAATAATTATATTTATTGAGTAGTTAAATAAAAAGTTTATAATAAACTGTTTATTATTATAAAAATGAACAAAAGTTTAAACTTGCCACTGTCTAAATAATTGCGACGGTATATGCAATGCACAGGGATACATACAGAGAATGATTTGATATCAAAAATTCACCTGTGTGTTATACTTTATTCTGGAAGAGTACGGAAGTTAACTTTTAACGAGCAAAGCGAGAGCGAGAGAGAGAATTTTCTCTTTCTTTTTTATTTGTTGTGTGACTGCTTTACAGGTAAAACTTTTACAAAAGTGATTTCTAATTTTTCATAGTTTGTTTTGTATAGTCCATTGGATGGACTACACAGAGTGAGTGGAAGAGAAGAAAAGACACAAATTAAGTTAAATATTATATTCATCAATCAGATTGGTTGTGTCATCATTTAAAATAAACAGTGAGTCTTGTTCATTTATACTTATATTATATATTTAAATTTACAAATACTTTTACTTTTATTAATACACGTTAGGACAGCAAAAAAAGTCTAATCATCTATCATCTTGCATTTTATAAATAAATTTATCAAATCAAAAGTAAAATAGGTTCCTTATATTTGCTTTAGTTTGCCTATATATATTTCGTTTCTTCTACTAAATATATTTATTTACTAACATAACCTAAATATAAATATAATTATATCATTATTCCATTATATATTTTTTATTTAAAGTCTGAGGAAAATGAGTGACGGAGACACTGCGGGTACTAACCCGACTTCATCGTCATCCACAAGCCCCCCTCCATCACAATCACCATCATCATCATCTCTACAATGGCAGGCTGCTGTGGAAATCATAAAAACCCGAAAAATTGATGCAGCATTGTGGTTAACTCGATTATTAACAATTATCTTCAGTGTTTTCTATCTGTTGCCAATATTTGGGTAATTATTTTACACATATATTATATATATTCGAGTATATAGCTTAAACATATATGGTATGATTGGTATGTATATATACCAATGTATACATAATTTGTATGGTACAGTACCATTGGTACTTATATTTTATATGATTTATGTGATTCTTTTATATTGCAATGTTTCATTTATTTATCAAGTCCTGGAATCACATTCTATCATCGAGCATTTCTTGCAAATGCAGCTACATCAGCTCTTCGACTTCATCAAAGACTACCGAGAGTAACTTTGTCCAGGGCATTTATGGCCCAACTGATTGCTGAAGACTCTTGTCATTACTTGTTTTACTCGTTGATTTTCATATACTGCTCTCCTATTACACGTACGTATACTTTATCATGATTAATGGTAATTTACTTAGTTATTATGTCTTAAAGTTTAGAGTCATACATATATGTCATAACTTTTTTTAATCTTTTATTCCATTTATTCAGTGGCCATTCTTCCAGTTTTATTGTTTGCTGTGTTGCATTTCGCAAGTTTTTCCTTGACTTTGTTGGACGTAAGTTATATATATATATATATACACATTTGTGTACTAAATACTCATCGTCAGTATTATTTGATAGTAAAGTAAATCCAAAATAGCCATGCTTGTCTTTCTTTGATAATTCTTTGATAATTATTACAGGCTCTCGGTCGGAATGCTGCATGGATCGGGCGAGTATTCATCTCACTCATTGAATTTCAAACTGTCACGATCTTGAGGTTGGCAGCCGGTGCAGAAATCTTCACCATGATTTTCGTCCTTGCATATACATTAATGTAAGTATTAAATTATTTTTCTTTTGTTTGATTGATACTTACTCTAAGCAAGTAGCTATTAAATTATACTTTGCTCTAGTTATTTCCAGTCCAGTATATATTCTTCTGAATTTATAATGCAGCCGGTATTCATTTTAGACAATAAAGTTAAGAGGTTTAATAATGATGATTTCATTTCATAAAGAAAGTAATGGTTTGAAAGATAGCATCCGTTTGCACATAAATTATTCTTTTATTTGAAAACTTTAATAGAAAAATAATATTTGTTTTGCTATAAAAACTATAAAATAATGTCGAAAAGAAGAAACGAGAACAATCAATATTCTATATTTCTATATATAAATTATGTCTATGTACATAACCTATATATTTTCTAATTATCTTTCGCTGTTATATTGGAGCATTCTAAACCTCATCATATACAATACCGAACGCTTTTATTTTACTTGGAAGCAATAGTTAACTCGGTCAGTGATGTTTTAGGGCATGTATATATACAAAGGCACCGAACATACATATGCATGTCATATGTAATATGTATACTATGTATGTATACCGATATCGGTATAATCGATTGGCTCTTTTATTACAGGTATTCTGGTTTTGTTTTCACAATTTTACCACTACTTTGTATGCAAGCCAAATAAATCAATAAATATATACGCTCTGTACTATACACTATTTCAATTTCCATAATGGCCGGTATTCAAATATGACTAAACCCCTAGATAAACTTAGAGTTTACCCGAGAAATTTTGTTTTTTTATTAAAACCGAGGCTCAAAAGTACACATGTATAGTTTCAAAATGTCAATACTTGATGTAGTAGGGAAACTTTCCCTGGGAAAGTATTGCGTTTTTTTGTCCATATAGGGAAAGAAATGAGATGAAGTACAAAATAAGTAGAAGATAAATTACAAATTAAGTACATGTTCAATTTCATTTCAGGGGCCGAGCTTCACTTTTGACACCGTTCATCTACTACCGGTTCTTGACACTTCGATATGCCTCCCGACGAAATCACTATACTCGTACAATGTTTCAAGAGCTCAAGATGACAGCAGAGAGACTATCATACAATCCAAGATGTCCGAGTGTTGTAGCATCTGTAACTCATCGGATTATCAGTCTTATCAGTCAATTGGCACCAGCAATGGCACCTGCTCCTCAATAAAAGTGTACGACTCTTAAAAAAAAATAAAAAATACAGAGAAAGCAGAAGAAAAAGAGGAAACTGTGAAATAATCCACGTAATCATCTATCAATGATCTATCTACCTTGTTCAATCCTATTTAACAGATATCAACTATCCTGTTAGTCTACTAGGTAATACAATGATTTACAAATGGAGTTATTCAATAAAAGCCTATATTATATATATACATACATTTGTAAATACATACATATAGTATGTATCCTGAATAAAAAATAACAATGTTATTAAGTTATTATAACATTTATTAACATTATAATGAATTGCATAATTATAGTTTATATATACATCGTACATGCATACTATATAGATATACACTAAACATTACTTGTGATTCGATGCTGTTATCGTGATTCGATCTTGAATTATCATGTGGATATAAAATGATAACTATTATATATAAATATAAAAGTATATATATATAGTATTATATACATTTTCTATTGTACACATTACAAACTACAAATAATTTCAGTGTCGTACACACATAAGTTTTAATTTATTTCTTGAGTAGTTTTTTTTCCACAATTTTGATCCCAACTAGTCGTAGTTCCGATGATGATCTGGAAAAAGAAATTCCTTACTGTGATGTACGAGACATTTTGATATAAGTACATAATAATTACACCACTCTAATTTTTTTTAGAGTGATAGCGTTTATTACGTATAAATAGGAAATGACTCAAGTAGTATGTCAAAATTCCCACTTTCACTTTCATCTGAAGCAAGGGAAAGCAGTCTAGGTGTTTAGCATTTTGTAAATTTACGAGGTATTAGTCAGTAACAACGTTTATATTTAGTGCTCTGCTATACATACTTTTTTAAAGTTTGTTTAGTTTTTTTCTATTCACAATACATTTGATGATAATAATATTACTGTTGATTGATATATATCAAACATTTCCAGGTAGTGAAATACGAGTGTTCTTTTGCCTTGAATTTTATTTCTGGCTTTCCAAAAATTAATTAAGACTGGAGACACTCTTTTATAAGCCAGATGCATTTGGGATGTAAAGTGCTATGGAATGTCATGCAAAGTCCTGTACTTTCCCCATAATTGTTAGTAAAGTACTCTCAAATTATGATCAAGTTGTTAAATACTTTACTTTATAACATTATGATTGTTGTTTTGTAAAATAAATACTTACATATGTACTTGTTTCGTGGGGATTATTTGTATGTCATTCAGTCACATCCGATATTAAAAGATGAAGATCGTTGAAGAAGAAAAAACACAATAATTATTAATATTATTATTATGAAAGGTAAATGTATAAATGGACCAAAAATTAGTCGGTCATTCATTATTATGTTATACAAATGAAACGAAAAATTGTCCAAATTCAAATGATGATTGATCTAAAGCCTTGTTTAAATTGAATTTTCTATAGCTTGTACGAAATAAAATATACATTGTTGTAATCTTGTAATAAATGTTCACTTTTAAAATCAAATCAAAATCTTCGAGCTCGTACTACTGATTTCAGAAATACAATATTTAAATTAACTAGCATCAGGATGCTTGTGTGCACAAAATAAAATAAATGTATATCAAATGAAAGACGAATTTTTCAAAACCTCAAAAGTGGGAGATTTATTCATTCATATCAACGAAAAGATTTTTTTTACTTTTTGTAAATTATACAGGACCCAAAGCAGCAGAAGCAGCAGCATCTGCTGCTAACTGTGCCCTTGCCTGAGCCATATTAGAAGCAGCTAGAGCTATCGCAGCAGCATTAACTGCATTCACAGCAGCTTGTGGATCTTTTCCGAGGTGACTTTCGTCTTTGGGCTCGACAATGCCAACGTGATCTGGAAGTGGCTTCTTGGGTCCGATCTTGCCATTGGGATCCCAAGGAAGCATAATCTTAACTTTGATTCCCAATACTCCTTGTCTGTTGACAAATACAAAGAAAAAACAGAATAAATGCAACTGAAACAATAACTTAAGTATATTCCTGACACATATACTTTGTACACGATTTCCTTGAACTCTCTAATAGAATGTATAAAAAAAAAAAAAGTATGTACCGGAGGAGGACGTGTCGGGTAGCCATATCTACGTAATGATTAGTTGGATCTCCACTGTGAATCATCAAACCATCAACGAATTTCATGGATTTAGCTCGCTGACCTCTCAATTTTCCAGATACGACAACTTCACAGCCCTTAGCGCCAGATTCCATAATAAATCTTAAAACACCTGCAAGAAAGAAAGAGAAACATTCATTAACATCTTGTGAGAATAATATCTAGGGATACTAATTTTTATCTGGTAGCCAACTTATTGTTATGTATTGTATTTGATTTAATTTATGTGTACAAAGAAGGAAATCTCACCATAACAAGCCCTTCGAACAGCCAAACCACCTACAAGTTTATAACGGAGTGATTCTGCCTGAGCAATAGCGCAAAGTCCTCGGACTCCGACCTTCTCAGCGTACAATTCAATGGAACCAGGAGCAAAACCGAATCTTTTGGTTACAACTGCTGTTAATTCACGAATTCTTCGTCCCTTCTCTCCAAGAACATTTTGTGTCCGAGTGGCCATGATAATGATTTCAGTACGATTGGGAGCAACTCGAATTTCCAATCCGGAATAACCATCTTCAGCTAATTCTCTCATAAGGAATTCATTCAACTCTGCACGGAAAAGTCCCTCCCTCACGAACTATACAAAGTTATCATAATAATAGCATAAATACATTATTAAATATGCATATGTACAAGTTTCAATAAATAAAATTTAATCATAAAAATCGTAAGAAACCTAAAAAAAAGTCGTGAACGTATTGAAAATTTGACAAAGTCTGAAGTCATTTTACTCGGGAAGGAATGAGGAAAAGATTTTAATTAAAATTGAACTAGGATTGATAAAAAGGAATCACACAATTATACTCATGTGCTTCAAAGGAAATATACAAAGTATCAGTATGTGATTCCCAAAATGAACCGAAAGAATTGAGGAAAAATGAAATTTTGAAAACAATGTACAATTTAATTTAGTTCAAGCCTATGTACATACACATATTCACATATATTCACATATATTTACGAAACCGGGAACAGCATGCTCCTCGTCTACTTTTTTTCATTACAACAATCTTTCACAAATAAATAAGAAACAAGCAAGTACTAAAGTGGATTACCTTCCGTTTTTTAGAAATTTGTAATTTCTCAGCCATGATGATGGGAAATTATATGAAATCCAGAGTTTCTTTTTAATTTATCAATTAAAAATGAACAGAGTTTGATGTCACACAAAAAAACAGCCCGTCTCCAATTTGCAATGGCCGATGATGATGGTCCTCGCTGTAAGAAGAGAATGAAAAATATAGTACTGTACCTGACTCCTTTTGAGCAACTGTTTCACTCGGACGATTTGAATTCAGTTTGTGCGGGAAAGCCGCAAGGATGACTACCAAAATTCACCAACTCTAACGAAGTCAGTACCTATTTATCTCGTTTGACTACTACTTTTTAGTCTATAGTACTTTTTCTTCTTTTACAGACAATAAAATTATAATTTATTTTAACGATAAGTGTGTAGGTATTTACATAATATAAATTCAGTATATATGCATATACTGTGAGCATATACTGAATTTAAACAAGAATAAAGTAGTTTTTCTCACATGACATCGGATACTGGAAGAAGGAATACAAAGTGAAGGTCCTTTATTATAGTAAAGTTCTTTTTAGATTAGATTATTATGTAAACGAACACAAGCAAAAGACTGGACTCCGACTTTCAGTTGTATTTGCCTAACATTTAATTATATTATCATTTCCTTCCAGAAATATAACTTCAGTGACTTTTAAGGTTTCACGGATTATATTTTGTATTCAGTTGTGTATACATAGTAGTAGCAGGAGTTCCACAGTCTATAATAAGTTTTATATCGTGTACATTTTTAGTCACTCGTCTTTTCTCTACCAAACGACGACGTCCTCGTTTTTTTAGTGTCAGTCTTCCTTTCATCTGCTTTCATGTACAATTTTTAAAAGTATATAATTGTTCATTCATTATACTAAAATAATGGATCAAAAAATCAAAACATTCCTTTTTTGGGCAACTATTGGAGTCCTGTGTTTTGTGGGTATACCAATCCATCTGAAAGGTCAAGATTCAGCCCTGTTGGAGTCTGCATTTTTCAATTATACTTCACATTTCAATAAATCCTACAATGACACACAGTTCAAGGAACGGTTCCATCATTTCAAGGTATTTAATCTGCAAATGCGTGCATACATATATATATTTTAATGTTTCTTAAAAGTATTATAGACGGTCTCTTTCACTAAATAGGAAGAAGCAAAGTATATATTTTTATCTTTGTAGAAGAAATACTTAATTTTGTGTTTTTCCTTTTCATTTATTTGTAATTGTCATTATCAGAGATCCATGGAGCAAATCAATAAATTGAATGCAAAGGAATCACTTCTCATGTCAACAAGTGCAGGAGGAGAAGTTGTTGGTAGTGATGATGAGGATGACAAGGAACAACTCACTGGGAATTCATACACCGACTCATCTCATGGTCATCATCATCATAAGAAAAGTCACAAGAAATGGAAGGCTGGAATGCCAAAGAATCAAGGATCCGCTGAGTGGGGTTTGACAAAATTTGCTGATATTAGTCCAGAAGATTTTCAAACCAAATATTTAGATCCAACAATGCTCAGTAGAATTCTCAAAAGGCAAGGGAAGGATCAAAATAAATCTTTGAACAAACACAAAAGTTATCATCATGAGCATTATAGTAATGTTGACAATGAAGATGAGGATAGTGGAATTGAGACTAATACTATATTGAGGAGAAAACGTGCTGCTGGAGTCCCTTTACCAGCAAAAGTAGACTGGAGAGCTAAAGGTGTTGTCACACCAGTCAAACATCAAAAAAATTGTGGAGCCTGTTGGGCTTTCTCTACAATAGAAACCGTGGAGAGTATGCACGCTCTTCAGAAAGGATCTCTCAAACGTCTTAGTGTACAACAAGTAAGTCGTTAATTTAGTTCCCATTATTAGAATACGTGTACATGAGATGAGCCTTAAATTTGAATAGAGTAACTAGTAGTAGTAGTATAGTAGTACTACTTAGTATTTATTGATATATAGGTCCAAACGACCTGTTCAATAGGTATGGATACATATTTTTCAGACAATTTACAAGATGATTGACGCTATTTAATAGACTTATTTTATTTTGTTCATAGAGATATAGGTAACTATTTATCTTTATACACATATATGTTTGAACGTTTTCCTTCCCTATATATTTCTAATAGGTCATAGATTGTGCTACAAATGGAAACATGGGATGTAATGGGGGGGATACATGTTCGGCTTTATCTTGGATGGCAAGTAAAAAATTGGCTACAGAATCCGAGTACCCGACAACCTTAAAAGACGGAACTTGCCGATCTAGTTCAGCCATGATGGGTGTTGAAATTTCAGCTAATTACACCTGTGAAAAGTAATTGAAAATTAATATTACGTACCTACTTGACTATACTACTTGAATTACTAGTACTGGAATAGTTAACCATGAATCATATTATGATGTTGATATGAAATTTACACTATGAATATTGACGTAAATTGTAAATTCCTAACAATCATTTAAATTTTTTTTCATTAGTTTCGACGGCTCAGAGAAAAGGATTTTAAGTATTCTTGCTCATCACGGTCCTGTCGTTGCTGCCGTTGATGCAACAAATTGGCAATTTTATGTGGGGGGTGTCATTCAATGGAATTGTGATTCAAATAACAATCATGCAGTTCAGGTAAGAAATAAACATTCGATTATAAATCCTTGAAATCATTTACAAATATTATTTATTTATTTTATACTAGTACAGCGTATGTGTAATTATTTGTACAATGTTTTGGTTTTTGATATATTTTAAATAGATTGTAGGATACGACAACACAGCTATACCCCCTCATTACATTGTCCGGAATTCCTGGGGCTCAGATTTTGGTGATAATGGGTACTTGTATGTTGCAATTGGATCAAATTTGTGTGGAATTGCACGAGAGGTGTCATCTTTAACCGTCAAGTAATGTTAATTTACTACCAGAGATTCGAAATTTCTCTTCAGTTGTGAAGGGAGATGAATTTGTAGCATCATTTTTAAGTGGCATTTAGTACTTGATTACTTTTAAGTATACGGACTTTTTTTTAAATTTAAATTTCATTTTCTTATCGTATACTTGCTTACGTCATAGGTTAATATACTGCATATACATACTCTCCTATCTTTAACAGATGTTGTTTGTTTTAAACAGAGTCATATGATTCTATGATTGGGTAGTATTTACTTAAACTTTATAAACAACTCACGATCAGTTTTTTTTACGTAATTTTATCTTATAAGATTTGTGTTTCCGCTTCTTTCTACATTCTTGACAAACAAACGCAAAACTATTTTCGTCTTATATTTTAAATGTCACAAGCAAGTATAGACATACAGGGTATTTTAATTAATTACTACGCATTCCATATATGTGTCCAAGAGATTGTCCATACTTTTGGTATAGATTAGATAAATTTACATTTGTACTCTAACTGTGATTCAAATTAAGTGGCTATATCGATGGGACTATATGGGACGACTTTTATGAAAACGGAGATTTTTAAATTCTATCATAAACGTATTTGTATTTTACCGTATACTGAGTCGAGTCATTTAAGGCATTTGAGCAATAATATTAAATACTAATAACGATACATTCAATGGACCATGTCATACTATATACAATTTCCAATATGTAAGTGTATTATAGTAGAATGAGGAAACTGTGATTTAAAAAAAAAATCTGCGTACTATATGCCCTTAGTAGATTAATTACATGTATCACATAAAAGATAATTAATAATATTGACTTTTGTCAAAATAAAATTAAGAAAGTGCATTGAAACAACACAAACAACTAAATGGCAACTAAGTACTTAAAATGTGATGATGGTATATATAATATTTCTTGTAATTTTGTAACGACTGCGCCAATGATAGATGGATTTTTTAAATTAAGAAAATAAACTGATATTTAAAAACTTTTAATGTTGTGTCAACATATTACTTCTCGGGTGCATTTTTTTCTATGTATTATCAGTACTCACCGATTATGTATACCAAGTCTATTTACTTAACTTTGAATGTCAAGTATACATTTTTTGTAATTGAAAATTATAGCGTGTAGTTATAATCTGGCCAAAGTATGCTGATATACTGTTGTTGTAGCTGAAGTAGAATTAAAATCATCTCATGAACATAAAAAAATTTAGAATTTCTATTTCTGTTAACTATAGTTCTTAAGACGTTTTGGCAGCTTCCATCAAAGCCTTCAAGCGAGAGCCTGCTGGGCAAAAAAGAAAACAAAGGAAAGAAACATTTGGTGTGTTTTCCAATCACATCGTAGATACTAACTGCATTCTATCAATCTCGAAATAATTCTCTTACCTTTAGTAATTAGACGAATAGGCTCATCTGGTTTCGAAGACTTGTCAAAGAAACGGAATCGTCGGGTAAAATAACGCTTAGATGAGGACTGGCGTGCAGACGGTTCTTTTACCACGGAATAAGCAGTGGATGAAACCGGGACCATTGCTACATTTAAATATAATATTTTAAACTTAGATTTATTATACAGATAAATAATATCCATCCATATTAATAAACCTGATTGTTTACCTGGAACGACTGTTCTACTTGACAGTGTAACTGGTGAGGTAGTTGAAGAGTCTAGATGAGGTAAAGGTAGTGCGAGGGTATACATTTCCACCCAGATCAGTGAAAGGACGAATAATACTATCAGAGATAAGCCATGATTGGATTTCATTGCCATGTTCATCTGTATATAAGAAAAAATTTCTTAGAAAATAAAATAATATTTTAAACAGTTTCTTCTAGTTAAGAAATATACTTTCTAATTATGCATAGATTCTTTCGAAAAACACGTACGCAAATGAAGTTTCACCCGTTCACGTTTCCGTCTCGGCCGATCCAAAGAAATCTTGTCGGTGTATAGTTTAAATGAGAAATTTTTAATGTTTAATTTGTAGACCCACTTTGTTTTGTTATTTTTAAAAACTCTCCCCAGTTCAGATGTTTCTGTCGATATAATATTGCACACACACTTGCACCGATCGTATTACCGATGATACAATATTTTGAGTCACACACAACGTGATGAAAAAAAATCACAAGTTTTTATTCTGTGATGACGAATGAATTTTTTGTGGGTCTTCCTCAGCTCAACGTCAACTTCAATTGAAAATCCCAATTTGTTTACACTTGAATAGTATTGTTCTTGATGAGCATACATATATACCTAGGTGTATATATATATATATACAGAATGTACTGCATTACCCCACAAGTTAACTTGAAATTTCTTATTTTCATCTTCATCGGGTATACATAACAAGTGATGCATATATTTATATTTTCCATCATTCATAACCTCTTGATTCACCTTACTCTTATGCAAATACATATGCAAAAGCAGGCTTCGTGAAACTCTTTTTAACTACTCTACGTGTACATATACTCAGTACTCACGCTGTAATAAATCATTAAATTTACGTACACTGTGGGTAAAGTATTATATTACAAATTGAGAATGAGCTATGTATCTCTTGTACAAGAATGGAATATACACAACATGCACCATCCATATCTTTATCATATTATAGAATGGATCACCATGTTATGAGGTTACAAAAATCAAATGGTTATGGCTACAGGAGGTTGACTTTTGCTTCTTACACTTTTGCTTCTTACACTTCATTATAATTTATAGTATATAGGGCTCTATACTATAAACTATAAAGAGCTCATCTCTCTCTAGAGATGCTTATATGTATAGAGCCAACTATAACAACTACCTTCATAGACACATCTCTTGCCTTAAAAAGTATTGCCACGGCCAGCCTCAATCCAAAATCAAAATCAAACTTAATAATGTACAATGCAAATTCGAAATACATATATGCAAATTTTAGGCTTTCTGCACCACACACTCTTTCTCTTCTCTTTCTGTCACACCTTCATTCGTTCCTTCGACAAAATTCCATGCAGAATCAACAAAACATGATAACACCCACCACCATTCATTCACGAACACAAACTTCCTGATGCCAATCTTCACAGCTCATCTGTATTATAGTAGAGAGTCTTTAATTTAACTATACTCCTTACGCTTCCAAACTTCCAATGCGTATAGGATAATAACGCTTTTTTTCAATTTTCCTGTAGATACTCGGTGGCAAAATCATAATGATGAACAAAGCAAGCAATGAAAACGTGTGTGTAAGGGTTCGTTTACAAATAAACTTATGTGCTCTATAGCGTATAGATATGTGCACAGTGTGCACATATACTGTCGTCTCGGATAAAAATGATTATTGACTTTTTTTGGAGTTGGCACAGCGACGATGTGATGTCGTTTGGAATTTGGAAGTGAAACCAAGGTAAAAGCTTTTTTGCTTCCAAATTCCAACATAGTCGCTGCGCCAACTCCAAAAAAGTCAATAATAATTTTTATCCGAGACGACAGTAGGTATACAATGTAAACGCATTCAGCCTGAACAGCGGAAACGCTCCACAGATATCCTTCTTTAATAGAAATTATATTTGACACTATCATGGTATATCATTACAAGAAAACAGCCCATCGCTTCCAGACTTCCAGCGACCTACACCATCACAGTTCTCCTCATAAAATATTGACTTTGGAGAATTGTGAGACTTTGACAAAATTAAATTAGTATGAACGTTTTCGTTGTTTCCCAGGATAAATTTGTTTGACGTCATTGACGAGATGAATTTTCGAAACTTCAACTTGAAGTCTTCAAGAAATGACTTTTTCAAAAAATTATTCAGAATAAGTTGACAAAAAGTGAAACTATCGGACACTGTGCAAGGCCTTAGCAGCTTTTTCTGCCAACGGAAAAATGGCTGATCACTAACCATAGATTTGTATGCAATCAAAATCTAGAGAATGTTAGGACGACTCTGTATGGAATAGGGTTTTACATTTACCGCTTTAGTTTAAGGGTACCTAAATTTCCTGTGTATTTAGTGCTAACGACCAGACTTATTAGACAACGATCAATATTTTAGACGATATGGAAAAAATTGCGGTTTCTGACGGAGTGGATCATAAATATTCTCCTCATGTCAAAAAAACGGGTCGTGTTGTCCAGCAAGCTTTGGAGAAAGCCCGAAAAGCAAAAGAGAAAGCAGAAAAATTTTGCTTTGAAACGGGGAAACTGGAGAAAACTCGATTCTCTTCTGCTGAGGTACATTCTCTTCGGGAAATAATTGATCTATACAATTTCAGTGTTCATAAAACCAATAAAAAAAACTATTCACTATTATTTTACAAGTCATAAAGTCCATAGTTGTACTAGGAAGAAGATTCAGTAGTTGAGACAAGGAAAACGAGATTGAACGACTCGGATTTAAATGAAAAGGACTATTTGCAAATTGTTCAGACTTCTGATTCGGATGTGGAGGATTCAGAAATGGACACGAAGAGACCAAGAGAAGATAACTTTGGCAAGATTCAATTAGAAATCACATCACCGAACAGTACAAGTCATAAAAATGGTCCAGGAAATCAAGGAAAAGATGTCAAAACAAAAGAAGAATTTGTAGTGTTGAGAGAATCCAAAATGAGTACATCTTCTGACACAGATTCTTCTTTGGATAAAAAACTTCACTCCGTGGACAGTGATGAAGACTCGTCCATTTCAGATGCATCCGCAAGGTCTCACACCATTGACTCGAGTAATGATGACGACGACGAGAAAAAACTGAGTCGCAAAACGAATGATGACGATGAAGGAGGCGGAGCTGTGAGTGGTGGTTCCTCATCAAATGATACACATGATTCAGTGAGTGAAATCTTTATTGATGCTCCCCCATCGGATCCAGACAATACACTGGAAAATCCATGGCTAGCAAATTTTTATCAAAAATTCCATCGACCAGCTTGGGACTCGTCTCCTTACAATACAAATTGTAATCGACCAGCCTGGGATGAGACTCTGTATGAGGAAGCCAAAGAAAGATTTAGACGACATGAAGCAGTTAAAATCAATGGTGGAGTGATGGAATTCCCTTGGTGTCCGGCTCTCATGGGTGCATTTCCTCCTGGTTTAACAGATGCTCCATTTTTGGACATTGCTCGACTTCAAAAAGCATACTATCAATTTGGGTCAGCCAGCAAAATGGTTAAATAACTTTCCAAAAACATTCATTGCATTGATGATAATAATAATACTAATAAGCAGAAAATTATTCAAATTATAATTTTTCTTGTTTATGTATATCAGGCCCAAACTGTTTGTTCGGTACAAACAAACGCTCAACCCATGTTCAAAGCTTCAAGTAAAATCAACAATCCTCGCTTGAAGAAAGTACCACCCAGTGACTCAAAAAAACTGAACCAAAATGCATTTCCAGCAGTTGGCGGAGCCAGTCCGGCAACAAACAGATCGGGAGTTACAATGACTACAAAAGAATCTATTAGTCCAAGTCCAGCAATAAAAGCGAGTTTAAATTCCGTTGATGCAGTTCCGGGGAAACAAATACTCCCAGCTCCAGTTTCATCCCAAAGGCGATCAGGATCCTTAGACAATAGAGGGTATTCTTTTTCAAATAAAAGTTCTCTCGAAAACACGAGATCTAGATCCTTTCCAAAACGGGACTATAACTTATCATGGAGAACTGTTCGAAATAATAGTCGACTGCATGAAAATCGTAAAAAAAATGAAGAGTTAAAGTCCAAAGAGAAAGAGAAACAAATACCAAGAATACCGAATCCTCTTCCACGAGTCGCGCATTTGACAAAAGCCAGTCTTAGAAAAGCATCTCATGGAGAATTCTCCATGAAATACAATTTAGATGATAGAGGCAGACCAAAACAGAAATGGGATCCTTCTCCATTTATTGGGATTGGCAAGAAAAATGCCTGGGATGATAACATGGCAAAATCTGATTATTATAGGTTAAAATATTTTGGATGGATGTAGCGAAATATGCAGAGATCAAATTTTCGTCATGCCCATATATAAATGTGGAACAAAGAAATAAATTATCCGTACATTGTAATTTAATTTGAATCCCAAAAATTTCAAAACGAGATTTGGTATTTATTTTGGTCATTGTCTGTACTTGCACAAACAACATTACATTTAAAAACGTTATTCAAAAACTTACTGGCAATAAGGCGTAATAGAATTTAGTGCAGGTATAAATAAATTATCATATAAACGCTATTTCTCTGACAGTAGGGAAAACTCACAATATAAAATTTTCCTTCTTTTCTAACTGAGGTCCTTTTCCATACAGTACAACGTATAAAGTAATGAACCACAGGAAGAAATTAGAGTTTCGTATATCTTACGATTTTAGGAAATCGTAAGAAAAAATGTGAGCAGATGAGAGATGCTTGACAAGAGATTGGCGACGGCAAAAGAAAAGTCAGTTTGGTCAGTTTATTTCAAAAATTTAGAATTTTTTTTGCTGAATTTTTGCACTTTACCGCCATTAATATTAAAGTTTACATTTTTTCGTCGTCAAAACCCCCAAATTGCAATTTTTCACCCTCGCAATGACTCATACGAGAATTTTTTTACAAAGGACAAATAAATATTTTGTTGAACTTTCATTTTTTCCAAATGATAATTATGCACTTTATTCTTTCTCCGGTACTTTCTCTCAGTCACAACTTTCTTACGATTTTTTCCGTCATAGGTAAGTTTTTCCTACTGTGCAACCAATATGGACATTCCAGGTACTTATATAATTTAAAATTTAATTGCACACAACTCACAGCCACGAGATCAAAATGCTTAGCCTATGAGTAAAACACAAAAATAACAAGAAAACTTTAGGCTATGAGAAGCCAAAGGCTTGCAAGCTGTAATTCTTCCCTTCTGATACGTTACAATATCTCATCTGTACATAAAAAAAAAAGAATTCAAAACTTTAAAATACAATTGAATAATTGAATATTCATCTTGGAAGACGTCAAAGAATTCGGGAAAATAGTAATATGTTCGACTTACTGAAACTTTATTCCTGGAATCGATGCTTGCATGAACAATATTTGTTGCATTATGAGCAACAATAAAATCTCCATGACGGCCGTCCCAAACGAGTCCAATCATTCCAGCGATTGGCGGCCCCAAATGAGAATGTGTAAACTTTTGACCTGAAATGACCATCATACCGATCATGCATGATATTTTGGTGGCACATAAAGGATGAATTGTTTTAAAATATTTAATATTTAATATTACATTAAATACGTACGTAAAACTCTTTTCTCCATGGTTGCCTTTATTCCTTCAATGGGAGATTCATATTGACGAATTAAGCTATCACAAGTTGACGCGAATCGAATTTCAGTTAGAAACTCTCCAGTACCGGTACCAGCAATAGCTGTTGCTAGAGAACAGTCTTCATCTCCATCAGAAGCATAGACACAGCAACCATACTGAGCAGCCTAAATATAAAATCCCGACATGAATCACATCCCAATAAACAATTTGTTTTTGCTTTGTTACAATAAATAATTAAAGTTTAGACTGTCACGTACTGGACCAACTCTCCCGGGTAGTTTGTACAAGCCTCCTCCAGTTGAGGCTACGGCTGCTACATGACCATGACAGTCCAATGCAACAGCTCCCACCGTATCGCTTTTCATCATATTATCTGTTTCAGCCTGAGAATCCTTGTACTTTTTATACTGCCGTCGAGCTCGTCCTTTAAAGTTACATACAAGTTATTTACAGATTTTGAAAGTATTCTTTATTATGACCGAAATAATTTTACTATGTTAAATTTTATTAATCATAAGCTAAATACCACATATTAATTCACTATCATCACAAGTTTTCAGTCCAGCTACTGACGCCCATAATTTTGCTTGTGCGCCTACAAGTAAACTACAAGAACACAATTTTTTTATCAATTATAAAGTATCTATTTCTACTTCTACAGAATGATATTTGTAAAAATGAAAACACTTACTTTGGAGGCATTAAGGATAATGGAGATGCTTTAAGTTCGGATAAAGCCTTGGCAGCCTGGGATGGATAGACAATACCAGAAGCAGCTCCAATACCTACATATCATATTGATGTAATTATAATTATAATAATATACTTTTTGATTGTGTTGAAATCAAGTCTTGTGTCTTATTTAATTGCGCGGGTGATGAAAACCCACCTCCAAAACGTCCAGTTCCGGACATAAAACCAGCATCACATTCAACAGTCTCATTTAAAGTTAAATGACAGCCCTTCCCAGCATTTACTTTTTTTGAATTCTCCAACACAGTCACAGCTTTGATGACAGCATCATCTGCACTTCCTCCTTCTCTCAAAATTTTTGAGCCCTATATATATACAAAAGCACAATCCACACAAATTATTATGTGCTACATATTAATTAATTCAAAGGTAAAACATAAACAAGCCATAACATAAGGATAATACAACTACCTAAGTATGTAATGTATAAAGTATAGGCATTACTTTTCTACATGCTAATTCACTCAATTTCTGGTAGACTTCTTGCTTTTTGGATGAATGATAACCCGCACCTGTAAACAACGGAAAATACAGTTTAATTCTTTACTAACAAGTTAAATATGAATATATACACATGTATATTTTGTACATGTAATATTTAATTTTGTTCAATTCAAATTCAAAGTATTTGAAACTCACCGAAATGTATTCCCAAAAAGAATTTGTCACATTTTTTTTTCGAATGAGTCTGTAAATTTTGGGAGGATGACGACAGACTTGGTTTCATATCCACAAGAACATTTACAAAAACTGGGGTAATACTTTTATTATTACTAAGTACAATTTCAAATTGTACTTGAAAAAAGGGTCAACTGTCAAAAAAAAAAGGATTTGGTCGAGTTCAAAAACAAATTATGAGAATTTAATTTTTTGAATCTTCCAAAGTCCGTCCCACTAAAAACTCATAGAAAAACAAAGAAACACTTCTCTTTCGTTTTGTGAATCTGAACAGCACACGCAGGAAATCTTTGTTCATGTAAAATTTACATTGTAAATACCAAACATAAGTATTTACGAAGTCCTATACAAATAAATAAATACATATTTAGAGGCTTTGAAATTCAAAGATTCGAGTTAAGAAGACAGTTGTCAGGGTTATGAGAATAGAATATTACAGACAATAGGAATAGAATCAAATAAAGCATGTCCCCAAAAAGGGGACTGTCAATTGAAACGATTGACAGTATTGACACAGGACACCCTTGCCTTGGATATTGCTTAAATTATAAATTATTGTACTATATATACTTACATTCATAAAGAAGTTCACAGAAGACGATAAAAACGATCATAATTGTATATATATTATGAACGTTAATTCACCATTTTGCTTTCAATTCCAAACTAACGGCTAATAAAGTCATGTTTTCCTATCATTTATCTTGCCATGCCTGCATTTCATAGATATATCACATATGTATAGTTTGCAAATTTAAATTTGAAATCATTGCATTATTGGGAATCGGCCACATTCATTTGTATTGGAGTGTACTCGTTGATCGAGGTACATAAAACGTTGGTAAGATGAACATAAGGAAACTGCACATTCGTATATAACTTCACATGTTTTTTTTATATGGACAATGAATTCCAAATGAATGCACAAAAATGAATATGTTTTGCCTTTCTCTCTTTTTTCTCTTTATCAAAAAAACAAAGAGAAGAAAAACAGGTGTCAGAATGTGGAATGAGATGCTCTTTCTCGGATTGAATTTAGTAGCATTGGCGTCTTCTTGCTATGGAGCTTATTGGAATTACAAATCCTGTCGAAGCATCTTATGTTATTTGTATGGTGGGATTTTCTGGTATACTGTGGCCAGTGTTGGGAGCGTTGCTGGGATGTTGGACAGTATAATGAATTTTTCGGGTTGTGGTGATGGTGGTGGCGACTCCTCATCATCTTCATCACCACGAAAAAATACATATCTTCAATTCCATTACTTTCTTGGTTGGGTGGCTTTAATCATTGGATATCCTCTCTTTGTCACGTCCACCTGGCTTCACTATTTCCCCTCCTTCACTGTCCATCTCCATCTCCTATGTGTCCTCATCCCACTTCTTGTATGGACTCAAAAAGCAAATGCAATGGTGGCCGTGTCCGAATTATGTCTGGGGATTTGCCTCATTTCTCATTTTTATGTGGCCATCATGTCGGGGAATGCTTGGTGTCTCATTGGAGCTCTCGTCATGGCCTGCAACTTATTTTTCCTCTGCTTCCCAAATCAATTCTCTATCTTTGGGATTCAAGCCAAAGAAGCGTATATTATTACATCAGCTCTTGCCTATTTCATACTCACACGATCCGTCATGGCCATGATCCGACATACACACTCCATTAAAGGAGGAAGTAGCTGCAAGAAAATCATCAAATAAATCATATGTTGAAAATATGCGAAAACCAATTAAATTTCTACTTTATACATAGAGTTATGGATTTATAAACATGATGTATATTAAAGTAAAACCCTCTTTGCATATTTTACTTTACGCGCAGGGTATTGTGAGAACTGACTTTTTTTTTGTTCAGAAATATTTACTGACAATGAGATATACATAATTGACTTTATATACATAAAATCATCAAATACTTAAGATTGACCATTTAAAACTCAAAATTGAGGTTGACAATGAAAATGTGGGGTATCAAAAAAATTTCGTTTACTTCATATATATATGTACATAATATGCAATTAACGACCTGTCACAACCTTCAAATAAATGTGTTCCCGGTACGGATGGAAACTCGAGTAACTTGATCGGGATCCAATTACAATCTATATTAATTTCATATATGATTCGAATAAAACCCATCAGCACCATATTCAATATTATACGCGTTTCCAATATTGTGTACTCTTATATTATGAATTCAGTTCAGGAAACCTCAGTTTGTGTTCTTAATTTTATTTCCACTCCACACAATCCACACGCGCAGTTGACAATTTGACTTTTCCTCTCCTTCAATAAATATAAATGGCAAATATGTACATTCAATATATATATTTAACTTTGCTTTGGGAATTCATGTTCCCGTTTTTCGTGTCGTTCATATAAACATCCGATATAAATAACTATATATTGTAATTATAGCCTATTTATGTACAACTTTTGGGTATCCAGCGAATAGGCGATGAATCAAATAGATCAAACATCAAATAATCTGTTTATTGTATTTCAGTTATAGAGCGTGAAAAATTGAGTTTTGTAATTAAAATTGAGATAGCAGCTAAAATTGTGAATATGTATATTTATATATGTGCCTATTTACTTATTTACACTGCTGATCTTTGAGCGATCCCATTTCCCATATATGTATATTCTTTTCGATTTCTGTCAAATCATATAGTTATTCCGATATTCCACAGTATTATTGCCAGGAAAAAAATCGAAGCAATCTAGGGATGATTAATATATTAATATGTACATACATATATAAACTTAACAGCTCACTACGAACTACTACGAAGAAAGCGTTTTCTGTTTTCTCTCCGTTCAATATTCTATTCTGTACACAAATGTACCTGCTCGTTGAATAATAGTAATGCAATATATGGGCAATGGTGAAAGGTCAAGTGTGGGAAGAACTGAAAGAGATAATAAAACATAAAAGGAAGTAGTTTCTCTTCTTTTCAACTTAGTCTATCATCTGCATTCAAGATTGTATAAAGTTTACACCTGTAATATATACAGATCTGTACTTTTGTTCTTTCTCCACAATTTCCTTCCCGCTTCAACTCAGGTAATTTAAATTATCTTAGTGGGTATTTACTAAATTCCATTTCCTTAATTGGGGGGGGGGGGGGGGGGTTGAGGATATAGAGTTTTGTCCGCAGTCAAAGCAAGGTGAAAGTGTTGAAATGAAAAAGTCAAATTTAAAAATGCAATTGTGATTTTGTTTGTTATTCAGCTGTGTGCTCAAGAAATGTCCTTATGGAAACTAGAGAAAATGTGTACTGTCCTTTACTGTATACTAATAGCTAACAGTTTTCTCGGATTTGCGGTTGGGAAATTGCTTATTGCAGAAGAAGCAGGCGAAGGCAGTTTGGCCATAGACGACGTCAAATTTCGAATGTGTGGAGCTCGTCTTACAATAGAAATTAACTCCATGTGTAACTTCGGCGTGTACAATGGTCACTCAACAATTCTTTACCGTATAAAATATCAAAATCAACACTCGTTTTCAATTAGTATCATTCATTAATCAAATGGAGAAAGTTTAAATTAAACATATAATGTTGTGTAGTAGTAGATTTTCCAAGGAGTTTTCTTTTGTTTTTTTTTTCAAATTTGCACAGCCCAGACAAGTTCCAGATTAATGAACAGTCGTGGAAGAAGGTTGAGTTTAGAAAAAACGAATGAAATCCCCGCACGAGTCTCACGAGGGGTTATTGAAGAATGCTGTCGGAAGCCTTGTGATAGAAATCAGCTTCTAAAGTACTGTGCAAGTTCTGAGGACAAGGAAAAGTACGTAGTGTAATAATATTGTAATAATAGATATGAGAAATGGACTTTCTTTATGTTAAATTCTAATACTGATGATATGTACTTTATTTGAATAATTAGAGAAATTTCAACTTCCACACCAACAATAACAACAACAACAACAGTAACTCACGTAAGCGATACACTCGATATTTTTGTCCACACTATTTGTCCACATTATTGATTGATAAAATCAGTTAAATACTATAATGGAATCCAAAAACTTCATACTGTCTCCAGTTTGCGTCCTTTTTTGCATGCATACTTTCATGAAATATAGGCTTTGAATTTCAATATGTATATCTGTGTAGCTTGTTCACAAACGAACATCAGCCAATGAAAATGATAAAGAGACAGTCAAAGACAAAGAGAAAATCAGGGCTCCACAAACAAAATGGTCCAAATGCATTGACTGTGAGAATGGAAAGGACAAGTCAAAACCTAAATCCAGAGAGGGAACATCTTCTGATTGTCGCAAATCTCATAGAAGACCATCACGACGGCGAAAGGTGGATATTTCCGTAATTCTTACTATGTATCGTACATATTTTTTCACTTTCACCGCGTAGTCAATTGCTTTCTTCAGCTTTTGACGTTTTGACTTTTGAGCAGTACGCGCATACATAAATAAAATTTCAGAGCTTTGCCACATTTTCAATTGTAAATTACATGTACTTGTTGATGTATAGTTAAGAAAAGATGGAGATGAGAAACTTCTTGTGCCGCTGTTCCTTCAATTTCTTTCGGATTGGAGTAATATAAGGAAATCCTCGGATGAGGAGATGTCATTTCTTCCACTGAAACTTCCCAAACTGTCTCCTCTTCGTCGACAAAAATTGATTAGTGGTAGACGAACAATCATGGAACGGGACATTTCTCGTTTAAAGCCATCATCGGAGGGAAATGCAAATGGAAGGGAAACAACAATTGCCATGGACAAAAATTCAGTGATGAAGAATTCCATTGTGGAAGAAGTTTCAAGACTTTATCCAGTTCAAACTCAAGTCAATAATGAACCGAATGAACCTGAAATTTTCTCTATTTCGTCGGGAACAAATATTGACTTTTTTAATCTATGAAATGACTCATTTCAAATGAGAACATAAGTATGTGGAGACATTTAATTTTGGCCTTCATTTAACATCCGCTCTCTCCTCTCTGATTTCATTATTAGAATATGATCTAATATCAACTACTTTTTCGTATATTTAAGACTGTCAGAATGAAGTAGAGAATTTCACACAAAAAAAAATTGAGCAATTAAATATTTTATCTGTTTAGAGTACCATAAATTTTCCTTTTCAAGGCAAATATAAAAACATTGTAGTTTTCACATAACATCCTTTTGAGTGAAAGTTAGAGTACGACTAAATCATGTACAATTAAATGACAAGAAATTCAACTAAAATGATTCAAGTTAAGTCTAAATGACATTTTCAACATTTATTCTCAGCCTTCTAAACGTGTTTATATTAAATATACACGACTCTTTTATAGTGTAATTTTAAATTTTAAGTTGTATTACGGAATCATTTTCAGACAACAATTTGATTTTAAATGGTTAAATGGATGTAAAAAGTACATCATGTAAAAAACGAAGAAGAAATTCATCGACATGTCAAACATTGCACTTCGTAAAAAATGTATCTATATATAAGTACGACTGAATTTGTGTTAAGAAGAAAAGCAAAGAAAAGCATATAAATTGCCCTTTTCTTTGAGTGTGTGGCAACAACTCCGTTTTATTTTTCAGTGATTTGGGTTGGTCAATCCCTTCAATTAATCCAGGACAAAAGCCAAGAAGTACTCCAGGTGTTTCCGTCTTCAATTGTGGAAGATTCAACCTAAAAATGGTGCAATTTGTTTGCATGAATCTGTGTCTGGAAAAGGATGCATATTTATAGAAACTGTGTGTGAGCATCCAGTGAAAGTTGAGCCCGTGCAAAATTACATAGATTTTAAGGGAAAGTATGCAAATTAAGGATATTCAGAGTTGACATTCCATGCACTTCCCAGCAATAATCATTGCATGCAGACTATTAAAAATTTGAATCTAGGCCAAAAATAGATGGTTAACTTCATGCATTTTCGATTAATTAATTAATTGATTCATATATATATAGATTCAATTTCTACGACAAAATTTGAATTTTGAATAGTCATGCGAAAGAATCAAAACTATGTATACAAAATTACAAAATATAGACGGGAATCAACAAAGCAATTTCTTTTAGAGTTGCGTCTAAATTTTCTATATCAAAATTACTAATTTTAAATTAGTATGAATTTTTATTGCAGATTTAAATGTGTGTTCATTAACTTAGTAAATACTGGATACTCAAATTTTTATTTTATAAAACTGTAACAGTGAATGTTTTCAATGTTAGGTTATAGACCAATAAAGTTTTATGTTGTTTGACTCACTTCAGTTTCGTTACATCCCACTGGCTCCGGCTGAGACTGAGAGTGGACCTGCATTATTGGGGACTCATCTTCTGATTGTTTTATAATCTCTGGAACTTTCACCACGCTGGGTGTAATTTCACTGGAAGTTACTGGAAGGGATTTGGATTTTGTAGCTTCAATAGATTCAGGACTCATCTCCACTTGATTTATTTTAGTTGATTCATCTTTTGAGTCCGCAGTAGAATTTTTGGTTTCCCCTGGTTCTCCGGTCACAGTCGTCATTTGCACTTGAGGAACGGTGGTGGAGTTTTTATTTTCTCCCCCCACATTTATTTTTGTTTCCGGGTGTGTTTCTGTTGGTGGTGAACTCTCCACATCCGAAGAGTTCACTCCTGCATTTGATTTCACGGCAAGTTTGAACAAATTGTTTGCCATCCAAATCACAAGGACTTTCCAAATGCAAAGGAAAAACGTGGCCAAGCCATGTACGACGGACAGATTAAAAATGAAATGAATTGCAGCCAGAATTAAAAGTGAACTCTGAAGAATAATCCAAACTCTCCTTTGAATTGTTCGTTTCTCCGTCCTCCCCTATAAAATTTGAAAATCCTTCATATATTTATAGCATATATTATTGACATTATTGTATATAGTTCATTGCCATTGGTACTCGCTTTTGTGGCTAGTCATTCTTTCTATACTTGTCAGTTAAAACTTTTATTTTGATGGTATGAAACCCAAATATATTATACTATACGTTGTCAAATTAAATAACCTTTTTTTCTGAGTGAGCCAGACAGCCAAGATAAATAGCCAGAATAAAATCCACGACGCAGAATACTATATAATATATTGAAAGAAAAAGGAATTGCATATAAGCCACTCACATATATTATATACTATAGTAAAAATAATGTCCTCGTGATTTGTGGAGGCACCCAAGAAAATTTAACTTACGCAAGTAAAGTCCACAAAGAAAGTAGATTGACAGTTTCAGTTCCTTGGCGAAAATCGCCAAAACCCGTTGGCAAGCCATTTGCTTCTCCGTTTGAGCTTGAGGGAAACTTCGGACAAATTCATTGAAATTTATGGCTCGTTGGAATTTGAAGAACAGGAGGAGTACACTACTCAAAAGGCTGATTATCTATATTTAAAAAAAAATGTAATCCATGCAACTGTCAACTTTTCAACTTCCACACATGTTTCACGATTTTGGTCCGTTTAATTTGATATTTTTTTTCATAGAACGAAAACGAAGTAATCACACACGATTAGAAGAGTTGTTTTGTTTTTATTTTTATCTATATGTATATCACTCACCAGATTCAGAATGGCCCAGATCCAGAGGGTGTTCATAGTTTGAAGAACTTGCTTGAACTTTTCTGCCATTTTTGCCAACATATTTTGTTGGTGAAGACACTGTGGTATAGGTACATAGACGAATTTAATTAATTGAATTCGCAGTGATAACCAAACAAAGGACCTACCAAAAAAGACACAATCAGAGCTCACTTAAATTGTATGTGACTTTTGGGCACTTTTTCCTCTTATAAAACTGCACACACAACAGAAATCTTTGATTTAGAAATTGTTCGATTTCCGTGTATTTGTAGAAATGAATGTCTTTGGTAAATATATTTATAATATTTAGATTCTCCAGAGGAGACTCCGAGAGTTCTCGACTTACTTTGACCGTATATTTGAGTCACAATCAAGTTCAGTGAAGGAAATCCTATTGGCTCCTTGTCCGAATCATCTTGTTTCATCTGCACATATATTTAAGTAAAGAATAACAATTCAATATCTCTATATAAACTATCGGAACGTATATATGTATATCAACGACTATATGTATTCTGAAAATCTTTCGTCTAGCGCAGCGCAAGCACAAGGGCAGCTGTATATATATAGAGAGTGGAAACGAGAAACGATACAGATAGCTTTTGGTCCAAGTATTAAGTATGTAGTTGGTAATTAAAATATAGCTGATGGAAAAAACGTCGAAGGGAAATGAGAAATTATGTACGATTCATTTGAGGGTGGAAAGTCGGATCGGATTTCACTCGAAATCGAGCCATCAACATATATTATATTATATTGAGAATGAAAACTGTAGATACCTAAGTTAACCTAAGCATATAGACTGCATAGAATAATGAATGTGCAATACAACATGAATATTACACGAAAATGTGTGTGTGTACAGTGTATGTACATGATTTTGTTGTGTATTCGTCTTTCTTACAATTCCTATATCTATATTCCTAATGGTTTTGTTATTGCCGTCTGCGCTGACTATAGAATAAGAAACGTTAAAAGATTTGAAATTTGAAGTGAGTCATTTGAGAATACCACGTCAATAAATTTATTGGATATCCGAGAGTTGCTCTATATCAATTCTTTGGTTCTATAATATTCATTTGAGATTTGAGTAGACCAGCGAAAGGAAGAGGAAGAGTTATATGTATGGCATTGTCGCAGCTTTCTCAAATCCCAAATCAGCTATACATGTATACACGTCCACAATCGAAAAAACATAATTTGACACTCCAGAGTGTTGAAATGGATAAAATGGTTCATAATTACTAAATTACGTATATGAAAAATGTTGTTTTTCTCGGCATCAAATTTAAAGCAGTCATATAGCTCCACATTTAATTTAATCAAGACAGATTCTACTTCATTTGTCTATAGTCTATATCTACTTATAGTCTTCTATAAGCTATAGAACTTAAGTTACGAAAGGACTTTGTCACAAAGAGTACAGAATTTGTGAGTCACAAATTGTGACACAAATGCTTTTCCCCATAATATCAGTAGTTGCTGTGTGGGGAAATTAGGAAAAATGCGGAAAATTCTTTGAATTTCAAACCACATGTGTGGATCTTTTTTAATTTTTTCATTCTAAAACTATATTCGCTCGAAATCCCAAATGACATTAATGACAGAGCACACTCGAAATTGGTTAGGGATTGAAAAGAAACAAATTTTAATAGAATGGAAACATTGAAAGAAATGTTTCGTAAACCAAACCTTTTAAAAGCTATATCATGTAAACGAAGGTATAACAGTCGCATTCCGTAGATACTGAAATCTAAACTGCCACTCGCATAAAGATTCTTCATATATTGTATATGTTGACAGATGTTCCAAGCTTGAAAAAAATGCCTATGTATATTATATAGTGATGAGAACTTTACAATGATTTGTGGAATCCATGGCATGGATATAGGCTATTAGTATCTCACAAGTGAAACCCCTTCATTTCAAATATAAATTTAATGAATTTTTGTGTAGATATTTACATTGAATTCTATATATACCTGGTATAGAAATCTATAAAAGAAGCATGTTTCAAGCATGAAAATGTGATGCCTACTTACTTAAATACATAGTATATGACTTTAAAAATTTCGAATAAATTATTTTTGACATCCTTTTCAGTACACACAGATGTGCATATAAAGCTTGAAAAAAACTGGTATTCGTATAGTTTCACTTGTGTGTGGGAATTGTGGGATTTCTACAATAGAAATCTATCGATGAATCGATAGATTTTGTATTCCAATTTCAGCTGTGTGTGTGCTTCCGATTGTAATAATTAGTCTATTGATTCAGGATCGAAATCCATACAGATACTTATAGAGGTGATAAGAATGAGGATGAAACCACTTTATTTCGATTCATACAAAAAAATGATTTATATGTACATTTGAATGACTACAAATAAATAAATTAAATTCGCACATGTTTCTCGTTTCTGGTGCTTGAAGATGCACTAGGACATTTGTGGTTGCACACATCATCCTCGGCGCCATGGCTTAGTTGGTAAAGCGCCTGTCTAGTAAACAGGAGATCCCGAGTTCAAATCTCGGTGGTGCCTCGCCTCATTTTTTGCCCAAATCACTGCTTTTTCTACTCAATACTTAACAAGATCTGTTTGTAATCCTGTAAAATAACAATTGCTCTTAGGGCGTTGTCTCTAGTCGACACATTCGTAGTTTAGAAGATATAAATCAGTTTATTCATTATTTATGTAAATTTAAATTGTGAAAGCTTTATTCCAAAATAAATTCGAATTTAATTCGATACAAATGTTTATTCTCCTCTCTGACCTTGTTTTTTTACAAATTGACGCCAAGTTGGTCGTATAATAAGACAAGGTCCGTCCCCTGGATGATCAAAACCACATTCTGACGGACTCTTACGTGATTGTCAATAGTCTCGGGCTCGTTCCTAGTTGTTCAAAGTCTCCGTAAATTCGCATCATTCAACTCGACGCCTTCGTCATTCTCATAAAAGTTCATTCCCAAATCCAGACTTTTCTCCGTTGTTAAATACGCAAAGAGATGGACAAGCCACGATGACATCTCTCACCGTCCACTCTCCATCCCCCATCAGAGCATGGATCTGCATGACTGTCGTCAAAAGGAGTGTGGAATTGATGCAAGAAATGGAAAAAAATGATGATGAAAATCAACGATAAATAAATGGCTTGAGAAGCGACTCCGTTTTCTAGGCGGAGATAAATTGAAGGAAAAATATCAACTACTCTGGTCAAGAATATGATTATTAAATTGTAGAGTTGTTGTTCTCAGTTGAGAGTACAAATTGTAACTGTTCTTTTTTGTACGTGTGAATATGGTTGTGTGTGTTACAAAAATGTGTGTGTAACGCGAGAGACTGAAATTGTCAACGACTCATTCCACATAGGGGCATGTAAATATTTTAGATAAGGAAATGAACCTTTAAGTATACACAAATGTAAATATCTACTCTGTCCGAGTAGGTAAAGAAAAGAAATACTCATTATGACGGACGGAATCCCAAACAAGGATTTCCGCCAAAGTTTCAGAATAATTATTGCCAAAACGTTTCGTCAGTATTGGCATAATTAAGTGTAGACATGTAGTACAATCAATGGGCTATCCAACGGCACGAATACCATTGACCGGATCTGGTTGGTTTTCTCACAATCCTTAGTCTCCGACGACACTTCATTCAGTTACACTCTTGCACAAGGAGTTGTGAGAAGCGACTCGGACTCTGCTCAATTGCCGCACATCAAACGAATGTCTCCAGCTGATTAGAATCAGCCCCATTCCAAAGTCTCATCCTCTCCACCTTTGTCCGTAAAGTGTGGATTTCACTTTTGCTCTGTACAAACTCTCAATGACTTTACTCAGGTCGACAGTCAGCTCTGTCACATAACGATTCAGATGTAGAGGCAACGTCATGATTTCTCCGTTCCGGTCGCGTTGTGGGCGGATGAAACGCAGGCTCAATCAACCTGTACTTGTCTTTGCGAAAATCCAAACGAGAGTCCGAGCAAAGATTTTTGCGGGAATCTCAGTCAGTTGTATGTTTGAGCGTCGCACAAGAGCGTGGCGAGAGCGTCCAATTGGATTTTGACAAGGACTTGACGAGCGATAAGCTCATTACGGAGTAAAGTCGGTGCTGAATTTTGAGTTGCCCTCTGCAACGGCTTTCACGTCCGGCCCTTGCAGATTGACTCGAGTGCCCGTGGTGAGCTTGATGCTTCTCGCTTTGCTCGGGATGGTTCTAGGGCCCAGAAAATGAGTGGGCATGAGGGTGAGATCACGTGTGTCAATCTTTTACAATTACTCATTTCAATTGTTCATTTCAATTGTTCATTTTTTGAGACGTGGTTTTGACATGCGGATCCATTCTGGACACGGCAATTGTTGTTTTTGCCTGGAGAAAAAACAAACAAACAGGATTTTGGTTGCCCAAACCCTGGAAGCTCACGCGCGGTGAGACTTGTCGAACGGATCCTGAAGGTGTGGGAATTTTCCTTCCAGTCAATAGCTGAAATTTGCTGGGAATTCTGCACAACTTGGACGCCACGCGAAATATTTCGAAGCATCACACGATTCTGCGTTGGATATTTTAGTCGCTGGGATGAATTGGCAGGACAAGAGCAGATTTGTAGTGAGTGACGTTCAACTTGTTTTAGAATTCAAGTCGGGAAATTTGTCCAGACCAAAAAAACGAGTTCTCCGCATTGCCACATTCACACGCCTTAATTGACGCATTTGAAATTTCACGTGACGGTCGACTGTTGACGCAAAGAAGATTTTCTTGCTTTTGTGTGTCCACAGACACTATTTGTTTTTGTTGGTGATCGTGATTTGACTGTGTGGAGTGTCGTCAAAAACAAGTTGCACGTTTCAACTTTATTTGCAAGCGATTTGAGAGGGAATCAAACAATCATGACGACAAGAACCCGAATCTTTCCCGTTTTCATTGTTCATGCGATTGACGACGAGTCGGAATGTTTTGACGGGAGTCACCGTGGGCAACCGAAGGGCTCGATCCATTCGGAGAAAAAACTTCAAATGTGAATGAACGTAGATGAAGGACTTTAATCAAGTTCATCTGGCACTAGATACAATTTGTTGAAAACGCTTGCAGTTCACAATTAAAACTTGCGAGCTTTGAATTTTTGAACTGATTCAAAGTCAATAAAGATCGTCGAGGAACTCGCCGAATGCGTTGTCCGTGGACTCGGTTCCTCTCGTCAAATTCTCGGCCAAAGTCTCTTTATCCCGCCTCGCGGTCTCCTCCCGCGACGTCTTCCTCTCGTCGAGTTTCACACCAAAATCCGCCAATTGCTCCGCCAACCCCTTCCAACCCGGTCGAGCGCAAACTCTCCCGGCTGGAACAGGATCAGCAGGGCAGGAGTTGAGAAACGTTGGAACGATTCGTCTGCGAGCACTCTGACGGTCCGGATGCCTTCGAAAACAGAGACGACGCAAAAAGAACATTAATTTTCTTGAATTCTTCCACAATTCCAAACTTTTTCTAATTTAATTGAGAGGTAAAGAAAATCAGATCAAAAAAATCTTTCAGATTCATTTGCGCGGAGACTCACTGCAAATCCGGGTAGCTCGTCGGATGACTCTTGACAAACTTGACGGCCCATCTCACAGTTTCTCGCACGAGCTTGTCCTCTTCGGGAGAAAGGGCGAAGGTCAAGTCTAAATTGGGCTGATTGGGGGGTAAATGGGAGAAGAGGGCAAACCAACAGAGAAGAGCTTCCTCCAGCACACCAATACCCTGCACACAAACATAACCGGAAGTGAATTTAAAGTGAGTTGACAATGCCTTGATTTGCTCGTACCAGCTCTTTTCGCTCTCTATGCGAGCCGTCAATGATGAGCCTAATGGCGGTTCTGAGGGCGCCGAGAAGGGGCCGGAGGTCAAAAGGACGCGTGCGCAGTCCTCAAAGAACGCCGTCACCGTCAGGATCCCTGCAGGCAGAATCGTTTAAATGAAATGGGGATTTGAGAGAAGGACAAAACAGAATAAAAATCGAACTATTTATTTAAGAAAGTGTACTTAAAGCGGACTGAGGTCGAAATTGGATGTTTTGAAGGGCCCGGGAAAGTCTCTCGCCCTCGGATGTGGCAAAAAATGACGGATCGACCTGTTTGGCCTCTTTGATTTCCCTCCGGAGCGTCTCATCGTCCCGATAGATTTGAGCAAAGATCTCGAGTCGTCTCGTGAGGAGACTGAGAAATCTCTCACGCGTGAGCAGTGAACAGACGGCTCGATCTCCTATAAAAGTAATCGAGATCAAATCTCAATCAAAATCAACAGAAGCCCACTGGCCCATCACGGCCTGTTCCACCATGTCGATGGCATCTTGAGGGAGCAGATGAGCATTCAAAAGACGAAACAAAATGATGGCCGCGCCCTCCAAATCCCGCCGCTCGTCATCCTCCCAACGTTCGAGTGCCCCCAGCGGAGACTCCGCTTCGAGCGACTCTACCAACGCCCGCGCCCACTCGACCAATTTCCCGCCAATTTCCTTCACGCAAGAGCAATTGATTAAAAAGTCAACTTGAGCTATACTTAAAATTCTTACAGATTCAACTCAATGTGAATCTGCGAATCTTCTCGGGCCCAACTCTTTCGCTCAAGTTTTCAAAGAGAATAGCCGCGTCCCACTGGAGCCAGACGTTTCGCACGTGAATTGCGCCCTCTTGAGCGAGCCACTGCCGGAGATCTTGCAAGGGCACGGAAAAGAGCGGATCGTCCGCATCCAGCGTGGGAGTCTCCATAGTTTGGCTCAGACTCAGAAGGGAGTTGTGATTGAGATGCGAAGCGAGACGGCCGTCTTGACTTGTGATGAGGAGGATGCGACAGAGACTGAGCCATTCCGCATCTTCCCTCGTCCCCGCCTCCACCCTCAACAGCTCGTAAATCTGTCGAGCTTTGGCTTGTTGAACTTGAACACCTTCCGCGGCTCGTTCCGTAATGTGCATGTCGAGTCGGTGACTCCGCCCTGGCCAGCCCGCCTCTCTCAAATGATCCTGAATAAATCTCAGGCCGTTCCGACTCTGTCGGAACGGCTCCACGTTCCGCCACACAAACGCACCGACTTGATTCATCTCGGGGAATTCCAGGAGCGGCGTCGTCACATTCTTGCTACTGTTTGGGTCCGCCTTGACCCGCGTCGTCTTCTGAACGAGTCGATGAATGCTCACCCGCCCGCCGCCTTCCTCAAAAAAGAATTAACCCAACTCATAGGGCGCGAGGGCATCCTCAAACTCGACCATTGAAAACTTTTGGAGAATTCGGAGCCCCACAAAAATTGGATCGGTCTGAGTCGGTCCGAAAGTCTCGAATTGCCTCGTCGACACTCGCAGGTCGCCGTGAATGAACGCGAGGAGCCGAACGCTGACGTTTTCGGGCGGGAGGAGGGCTGAGAGGGTGAGGATTTGGAGGGCGAGAGGGCCTTGCGGCTGGGCCTTGACCCTCCGGATCGTCCCTTCCCAGACCGTGTCCATGATGAGGTCATAACCTTCGGGGTCAGCCGTCTCGGGCAAAAGTCTCCGCACCCACCGCTTTGAATTTGTCCGGAATTCCAAAATGTAGCCCGCAATGTCGCCCGCCCGCTTCTCATCCGGGTCGTCACAGTCCCAGTCGGCGGAAATGGCGCCCGCCGCCAAATGAAGGGCGAGCGGAAACCCGTC
>JAIUND010001522.1:0-34032 GCA_034699125.1 Gisinianus flammeolus | reverse complement strand
AGAGAGAGAGAGAGAGAGAGAGAGAGAGAGAGAGAGAGAGAGAGAGGAAGAGGAAGAGAGAGCGACAGAATTTTATACCATTTTGAGAAAGTCCATATGGTGTTTGGGAATCGTAACCGTTTTTTAGCCGTCGCCTGTACCAGACCGATCCCATTTGACTATGGTATGATTAGACATTATTTGTATAAAATTAAATGTAGGTAGTGATCACTTTGGTCTACAGCTGTTCATACTACACACTATAAAATACAGACATTTCACTCTCACTATATATATATATATATTATCTCCACATTTGGACGTGGAGTTGAGTTTCAAGTTTGAATGAGGAACTCTCTAGTCCATTTCTATACAATATTATAAATGTAAATGTAATGCCAAGGAATACAAACACGCTCTCACACACAGATATGCGGAAAACCTAAAACCTAAAATTTGAACGCAAATCCGGATTCCGAATGCTTTATAAATACATATATGAAACTCTGAGGGAGAATAGAGACTATGGGTATATAGTATATACAGATAGGATGGACAAAATCTGAATTTGAAGCCGAAATGCAAGGATTGCAAATGACAGAACGCATTTGAATTGACAAAGAGAGTGAGGCCAGGAAATAAATTGCCCCAAAGAGTCACCCAGATTCCCAACTATACTACATTTCCTACTCGCCTGTGTACATTTCTCTCGTATACAAACATATTTATGCGAGAGAGAAAGAGCGAGAGAGAGAGAGAGAGAGAACGAGAGAAAGTGTATTTGTGTGTGTTTCCTATAGGAGGGAAAAGAGGCCTTTCTAATCGTAATCTTAGCCCTATAATCGGAGTTCCATGTGCACAGGACCAAACAGACAGTCAGCAGCCATATATAAAACTTTGTACTACTACTACGTGTACTGTCTCCTCTTCTCACAAATCCTGAGCACCAATGCTCTGAATGTGAGAGAGACTAAATTCAAAATATTCGGGAAATCTCAATTCTATCTAAACTCCACGGGTTTTTATGTCATGTGTACACTCTGACTGACTGTGGGCTCATCCTCATCATTTACGATATGATTTTCTCTACTGTTTCTGTGCTGATGCTCCTGCTATTGCATCCTTTTCCTTTTGGATTTTGGATATTCATTCTGTTCGGTACAGGACAATCTCTCATCTCTCCTCGCCATTATTATCACTATCTCTCTTTCTATTTAACTTGGATTCTAATTTTAACTCGAGAGTTTCTGTTTTATAGCTTTTAGACGATAGAGACTCTCAAGTTTTATTTTCACTCATATGCTCCAGGCAACTCATTTAACTGCAGCTTTTACAATTCCCTTGGACTTGGATTTGGACGAGAGAGATATGAGATGCTGACTTTTACTTGTAAAACTTTTTTTTTAGGACTCTGGCTCTACAAATGCAAATAACCAGAGAGAGAGAGAGAAAGAAAGTTGATGGTTTGACCATGAAAATATTGCGAAAGTCAGGGGAAAATCTGGATGGATAAATCACAGACAATTAATAATAGGTTAGTGATAAGTTCGATAAGCAATTGCCAATAATAATCCTTGGCTCATCGCATTATCCATATTGACTTTTCCTTTCCCCATTTTCTCTTTCTCTTCTTCATAAATTCCAAAATTCCTCAAGAACAAGAAGGAAAACAACGAGGAGAGAGAGAGAGAGAGAGAAGGAAAGCATGGTATACTCTTCTGTATGGACTCTCATGGTCAGTAAATCTTTGTGAAGCTCTCTAATTCTACCAGCAGCCGTATAGCAGTACCGTTATAGACCAGTTTAGCTTTAGACTGTTGTCTAAACTGGTCTTTTGGAATGAGAAATTGGGAATCAGACAATAAATTGCACTCGGTGTAATTTAATTATACTAAAAGGAAAGTCTTGGCCTCATCCATTTATTTTATTTTTTTCATTTCAATCCACGGATTTCCCTTCCTTTTCTCTCTTTTCCTTTGACTCTCTTCAACTCTATTTTTTTCCTGCCTATACACTCAGAGCAAAAATATTGGACGATCTAAATGACATTTATTGTACTAATCGAGATGGAATCTCTCAAGGTTCAAGTTGAATCTCCCTTTTTCAATTTTAATTTGATTAAATCCTTAATCCAAACCTTTCATTAAATGAAGATTTTGATTTACATAAATAATTTGCATAATTTTCAATTTCCGTTGCACGTCTTCATGGAATTTAATCGTGAAAATTGTTATTATCATTATTATTATTATGGCGAGAATGAACGGGATTAAAATTATTCAAACATAATAAGAGAGACATACATAAAGAATAAAGTGTGGAAGTTGAAGGTGAGTGAGCGGAATTATTCACAAAATATATGAGAAACATCTATTGAATTGTAAATACAATTTCAAGGGAAAAGACCCCAAAAAAACCGAGAACCGAGAACCGAAAACCGGAAAACCCAAACCGAAAAATCCCGAGAGTTGAACGTGAGGAAAGTTAACGTAAAGTGTCTTTTGTTTCGATCTAATTGTAAAGAAGTTAAAAGCCTTTTCTTATTCGTTTTCCGTCCCCATTTCACAGTTTTCCACTTTCACGGGAGGGAACTTTCACAAAGTTTTTCCAAGAAAGAGTGAGACGGAGATAGAGAGTTCATACTTGAGATATTTCTCATTCATAGTTTATATATAGCTTCAACTAAATTCACTCGACAAAGTTTTTTTCTTCCGGAACATTTTACAATTGAGTTTTGAGCCCCATTTTCCATAGATAATTTCTCTTCACAAAGATATTGCTTTCGTGTGTACGTACAAGGCTGTGCTGACGGTAGAGAGCAAGATCTCACGCAGTTGCATCTTCATTTATTTTTCTTGTTCCATGCTCGTTCCAATTTCAAATTCCCAGATTTACAGATTTATACACACGAAAAAAGAGATTCCATTTGGGATTCTTAGAAGTTTTCTCCATTGAATTGAAACTTCATTTTAACTAAAACTTTTTGTGGCTTTTTTTTATCGAGATCGAGAGAGTAAATAAAACATTTCCTACACAATATACCGAACCAAACGGACCAACAAATTCAAATTGAACGTCAACAATACGCAAATGGAAATTGAAATCGACAACAAAGACGGAATCAAGTATAAGGAAAAGAATTCCTTTTAAAGGCACTATAAAAAAATCAACTGAGAATGAATGTGAGTCAAATTCCTATTATTTGTTTCACTGAAGAATTCAAACTTTTTACACAGACACACATTGATGATTTGCATTACACAATGTCTTCATTTCAATTCCAACGACAATCTTACGGCTTCAAATGTAAATTGTTCCAATTTCCAGTATAGACAAAATGACATAAAATAATAATGGAGGACGTTCAAAGCTATGTTCTGTTCTGTTGTATTTGGAAATAGAAATTTATATATCTGGAAATATAAATGATAGGCAACTCTCAATGGAAAGGGAAATGATATTGAGCAACTCAATCTTTCCCTTTTCTCCACATGATTGAATTGCGGATGACCACAGACTTGTTTAATTCCCCCCCATTTAACACTTAATTTTCTAATCAATATCCAATTAATTTTAAGTACTTCCAAACACTTCTCTTCATTTTCAAATACAATACTGTAATTTCAACTCCATTCAAAATTTAACTCAATTTAAACCGTCAACTTCACTCTACTTTTTTTTTGAGGTCAGAGGAGTTTATTCACATGCGGTCACAATATGACGAATCAGTTGAATTACACTAGTATATGCAAATGTAAAAAATGTACAGCTTACAGTGCTTACACTGAGCTGTCAACTGTCTATAAAAGATCTATACAATTATGCTACACAATATTTTTTTCTGTGGGAAAGTCTACAAATTTGCATACAGCATAGAACAATTTAATTAAAGCCTAGAAAAACGTATACGAAACAGACAGTGAAAGTGGAAAGTCAAACAAAACAACTGTGGGAAATTGGCTGGTAGTCGGTCGGTGAATTTCTCTCCCCACAGTTTCGTTTACTTTCTCCACCTCTCTCCCCGTCTCTCCTCAAGTTTACTTTAATTTTCATGTCTTGTTATACTTATAACTTATATGATTTGGAGTTGAGTAGAATCCAGCAGGTTTTCCCATCCCATTGGCCCAACGAGCCTTACTTTTAGTTTGTGTGTGTGTGTGTGTGGGTGATAAAATGAGGCAGCTTTTCAATTTTGACTTTTACTCGATATTTTACACATTTTAACCAGAGTTTGAGTTTCCCCGTCAGATCCACATCATACATCATAAAATGAAAAAGGAAATTTGTAATTTGTTCAACTAAAGTTCCTGTAAAAATATTTATTTTCCATATACTAAACCCAAACGGAACTAAAAAGTAAAAAACTAAATGCGTTTTCACAATCTAATTTCTATAGCTAAAACGCCACTGTACATTTTTTTGCACAGGTGTGCAGAAATTTCAATAACTTCCCCCCTTCTTTTTTTACTTCAACTCTGACCCAATGTAAATAAAAAGACGGTGTAAATTCCTGAATGTGTTTATTTTATCCTTTCGATTAGCCCAGCCACCGCTATTTCTATTTGAGTTGTGCAGTTACTTTAAATGAGTATGCTCCAAAATTCCTGTACATTATTGATTATTGTCTATGGGCTCACTTTTGGGAGAAACTAAAGTAAAAAAAAAAAAAATAGGGAAAAGTTAAGGAGCCTGAAAGAATTCTCAAATCTCTTCTATACCTTCGAAACACCTCTACAACTCTACACTGTATCTAGCACCCTTTTTTCCAAAGAAAAAAGTAGGAGACAAGTCTTATGTAATCGGGATATCGTAAATTGTGGGAAGGGATAGGGACTCTCCGAGGAAAAAAGTTGCTTGTTTAAAAACCCTTTTCCTTCAACTGGAACCCCGAAGGGGGAAAACGAAGGAAAGTATAGCGTAGTGAGTAGAACAACTAACTCACATAGACACACACATATTCACGAAAGAAAGAACTAGAAAGTAAAGCGATTCAAGTTTATGAAAGTCTAAAGTCCTTGCTAAATGGCCCTGTAATCACTTTTTCCCCATTATCTAACTTTCCCTCTATATTATTATGATACGGTACTTTTCATTTATAGTCACAATCCCTATAAGTTTGAACTATACCTATGTAACTACAAAACTAGGGTAGTGGAGCCATGAAAGCTCGTGTATTAGTACTCGGTAAAATATACACCATTTTCTTTACTTGTCCACAGTCATTTCATATATCTAAAGAAATTTCCAAACTACCTACTTTTTCTACTATATTTTGTATATATTTTCCTTTGCACACATTTTCAACACATGTTCATGCCCATTCATTCCTCATCCTCGCACACACACACACCAAACAACATCCACCTTTCACGGTTCACTTTTTGACTAGAGGGGGTCGTTTCCTTGTTGTGATTTTATTTTACTGTAATTTCCAAGATACACTTCCAGAATCATTAATGACTTTTCCATTTCCACAGAAGAACTTTTGAATTCCTATATATTTTAGGTTCAAAATTCAAATCTTTAACCGTTTCTCTCGTCTTTTCTTTTTTTGAAACTTCATTTAAATAGTTAAAAGTTGAATTTGAATTTGAATATGAAATGCAAGGAGTCATGAGTTTGAGTGGGTCATGAGATATTAAAAACATGTATGTATGTACGTGCGTTCAAAGTGTTGGAGAGAAAATGTATTAAATTGTTGGATGGGAAAAGAGATAAGGCTTCACATCTTATTCGTATAGAAACTTGAAATTACGAGAATCGAGAACTCGGAATTACGAAAGAGAGAGAGAGAGAGAGAGAGAGAGAGACAGAGAGAGAGCAAAACTTATTTAACGTTGACGAAAAATATGCCATATGTACATATGCACATGAAACATAAGATACAGTGAAAGAGAGCAGAGAGCAAGTTACAAGTTGGAAAGATAAACTGAGAGAGAGAGACAGGCTACAGACATGCTATACAAGACGGAGATGAACTCTGAAGGTGAAAACATGTGGGGAATGAGTTTTTTTTCGTCTCCCTCCTTTCGTTCGTTTTTATATGTATAAGAAAATAATCAAGAAAAAAATACTGCAGTATTTTTTGCAGTTGCCGACAAACGTGGAGTTCCAGTAAAAATCCACGTCAACCATCCAAAAGCAAAAGCAATAGAAGACGAAGAAGAAGAAGAAGGAGGAAAAAGTATTATAAAAGTAAAACTTTCACAAGTCTAAATAATTCTTTCAAGTATCAAGTACATATTTTTCATGTCCAATATTTCAAGTCCGAATCCTTAAAATTACTTTTTCTCTCTCTCTCTCTCTCTCTCTTCCATCTCCATCTCAGTCTTCGTATTTTGTTTTGCCTACTTTTTTCTCTTGTTGTTGTTCTCAGGAGTCACGGCTTGGAATTTCATTGGATCGATAAGGCAAATTGATACAAAAGTATTCTCTCTCTAATACTCGCTCACAAAAAACAAGGAGGAGAACGAGAAAAGTATAAAATGAAATGAACACACAACATATAGAAAATATAGGGATATAAATATTAACTATTGTAAGTTTTAATGGTCTTATTATGAGAACCAACTAAAGGAACCAGTCACTTCAACTCAATTCAACACTCGATTAAAGAAAGTGTCTTAAGATGTTTTTTTATCGAGTAGTAATTAATAACTGATGATTTTCTTCATTATTCCTTTTCCATTCTCCTTTAATTTCATTTCATTTCGGGGCTGTTGTCTATTGTTGCTGCTCGTACCCACATCTTGTAATAATATAATATATCGTACCTACCTACTACCTATGTCGTCATTTCCACATAGTATTTTATTCTCCCACATGTAGTACACATGAGGGAATTCTCAATTACGGGAAATAATTGAGTCCGGGGTACTTTCCATCCGAATCTTCACATCTTTGGATCATTTGATCATTGATCATAGATCATATCATCTATCTGAAACTACTACTACCACTCACTACCACTACTGGACGACTAATATCATTGTGGGATGTTGGTTTTGGTTTGGTTGGTTGGATTTGGATTCTCTGGTAGTCTTTCTCTCACTCTCTCTCTCTCTCTCTCCAATTCTGGATTGACACAAAGTCCTAAGCTCTCTACACACATAGACAGTCACATATACTAATGGCTAATGGTTTCTGGGGAAAAGGAATGCTTTTCACACCTCAATAATGAAAAATCGATGGATTTCCTCTTGTTTTCCCTTTCTCCTTTTCTATTCTCCATTCCAATTCGAATCCAATCCTTCTTTCTCTTTCTCCCTTTCCCTTTCTCTCTTTGCTCTTTCTCTCCTTTCTCTCAATGTAAAAACTGAACACATAAGCTACATACAAACACACGCATAATTTATTATAAATGTATCCCATGTTCATTTTCCTTTCCCTTCGTGGAATATACATATATATATATGTATATAAAGAAAGAAAGAAAAACTGTATTCCACTCGTTTCCTGGCCTGACTCAAAAAAATCCACTTGTCGTCGTCATCTTCACCGTCACAGTGACACACTCGTTCCCTTCCCCATTTTCCTTCCTTCATAGTAGTCTCAACTTTCACGTTTCACACAAATGTGGAACCCCACATTCCCATACATATTTCCCCTCCCCAAAACAAAACTCCTTGAAAGTTGTTGGAACTCCAACTACTCGAGAGAAAGAGAAGTTAGACACAGTCAGTTTCAGTTTTGGATAACTCGTATATATGTAGGAAAAACCATATGAAATATGAAGACTGTGTTTCACTATATGGAAATTGCACACACGTTTTCATTTTACATGGGGTTCATGTGTGCGTATTCATATTCATATTGAGGATGGAGAGCATACGCAAGAGCAAGTGCAAGAGGGGTAGAGATAGCAGATGCGGAGAGGAGAGAAAGAGAGACACAGGGAGAGAAAGAGAGACACAGGGAGAGAAAGAGAGAACTGAGAACATTAATTTTAAAAGCTATTAACTGTGTGATGTGGGAGGAGGTTGTCGTGTGCAAAATTCAAATTCTCTCTCATCCTACAAAATGTTCATATCCACAGTGTGGAAGTGGATTACACACCCATACACACACACACACACACACACACACACACACACACACACACACACACACACACACACACACACACTCACTCACTCACACACACACACACACACACACACACACACTCACACTCACAGACACCGAGAGCTGCGTGTGATATCCAGTCGAGACGGGGGGACAGGGAAAAGACAAGTCCATGAAAATTTTTCAAATTAAAACGAGAAAACGAATATGAAAATATATTACGTATTATAGAAAATCCATCCATCTGAAAAAAAAACATTCTAGATGATACCAGAATGGTACAACAAAACTTGTTACCATTTTATACATGTATTGCAGTTTTTTTTTTTTTAACTCAATCCTAAAACCAAAGTATACTTACTGCAAAAAAAAAAAAAAATCCTTTATAGGAAGTTAACCTTTACACGTTTTAGTAATTTTGTATTACTTAACCATATTGGATTTTAGAAATAGGATTTTATCACCCATCACCCAGTATAAAAGAATTTTATTATGACACAACAAAAAAAATGCCAGTTAAAAAGAAACTGGAAAAGAGCAAAAAGGGTTAAAAAAGAAAGAGGATGTGTGAGAGACAAGTCAAAGAGAGAGAGAGAGAGAGTTCAAAATCCTATAGCTCCGGCACAATGCAAATATTTATATTCGAATTTATTATCTCGCATCGTATGTTAGGTACACTTGTTCCCTATAATATTCCACTATTTACCACTATTTTATGATATGTGGACTGGCAATATAATACTCTAAAGTTTCCTTTGTATCCACACACCACCTTTGTACATTTTGTACAAGCACTTTGAGTAAATACATACAAATATCTAGTCAAAAGCACACACACAAACACTCATAGGTTTCATTGAATTGACTAATGCACACACGTTGCGTTTGTCCATTTCCTCTCTCTCTCTCTCTCTCTCTCTCTCGCTCACTCTCTGTCTGTCTATTCCTGTGTTTTTCACTTTCCATTTCCTTTCCATATTGCTTCCCTTAATTCAAATCCAAACATGAAACAATGGCAATTTACAAAACAAAATTTCCTTCAGTCATAAATTCCATATTTAAAATATTATCAATGTTCACATTTCACACCAGCATGTATTTTCACTCTCAAAATTCTAAATTCGGCGCATAACGCTTTGTTTTCATAATGTTCTTCTAAGGTATCGCATGTGTTTTTGAACAAGACACTCACGCCCACCCACACACACACACACACACGCGCTCAAAGTTCGAATTTGATTTTATTTTGAATTGTACCTACAAAACATAATAGAACGTAACTGTGAATTTCAGAATGAAACGAATGTCACAAGTTAAAATGGAAGTTGACTTTGAGGATTTTCATCCGAGTGAAAATGTACAGAGAGTCAGGGGATGAGAATAATAGAAAATACATAGAAAACGCTTGGAGTCACAAAATAAATGCACAAGTATGTCAACCATATCTGTATAGAGAATAAAGAGAATAAAGTCTGTATAGGTACTGAGAACTTACGATAGAAACTTGGGAAGTGAAAGCCCTATAAAAACCCAAGCACACAAACACACTCACACTCACACAGATTCAAAAACCGGCAACCCGAAAACTAAAAACCCAAAGACTAAATCAAGTTGTTGCTGTGTGAGTGTGGAGTGTGATTGAAGGCGGAAATTTAGCCGAGCACACGGAAATTATGTTCACCGACAAGAAAAGAAGGTGGAAAAACATTAACTTAAATGTTTTCATGACTACTTCGCGCTCGCTCTCTCTGTCTCTATCTCACAGTCAAGTTATCTTATATCCATTATCTTGTCATAATATCCCGCTTTTCTCCCTTCTCTATTAATACTCGTCAAGTCTACATCTATATTCAACACACAGTTATAATGCACTAAATACACATATATAACCGCATAACTTTCTCATCCAATCATTTTCACATTTACAAAAAAATCAAGCACGCAAAAGTGTACTTTTACAAATCACAAAAAAAATCCATATTATTTTCTCATATCAGCGGTTAAACGTTTACACTTTACGTTCTCAGAATTTTGCACACAAACACGAGGAAAAAAACCGGATGGATTTTAAGTATTATGATGATTTTACGTATATGAGGTCCTCTGCCAGAAAAGGGACCATATACGTAACGTAAACCCACTTTGTTTTCATATTCGTGGACAAACGACTATGGAGAATATTTTAGGACTAGTTTAAACCATTTTTAATGATAAAAAGTAGTTTAAAATCGTCGTTAAACTACTCCAAAAATTCGAAATTAGAGTAAACCGATGATTTATGTGTTTGCTCTTGAATTTTAAATCATTGAGCAAGTTATTTACGCGCCAAACAGCCGAAAATATTCAAGGCGCTATAACACAGAATCTAGAAACACGTACCTATATGGTCCCTTTTCTTAACGGTTTCGTCATATTATATAGTTAGATTTTAGATGCCTGATGTGGAATTGTTTGTGTCAATATTTGTGTATACACACGTTTAGATTTCATATTTCATATAAGAACCTGTTTTCCGGGTACAATATATATTTTTTTCATTTGAAATGATAATGACACCGTTATTACACACTTATATATGTACGTACATGGTAGAGAGCGAGCGAGGATTGGAACGGGGAAATACGAAGAGATACGAAATGTATAAAAAATAGAATAGATTTTTATGGGGAATGTTGTTAGGGGAATACTTCCTATATATACAATAATATCTGTACAGACACACGGAGGACACGACACGGACATGAGACATGAGACATTTTCTCACCCTGCTCTCTACCATGGCTCGGAGCTCGGAGCTTCAGAGCATATACAGATTACCGATATACATAGAGGACATTAGACATTAAAGTACCAGTGTGGATGGAATGCATTGAAATACACAAGTCGGAAACTGACAACTAACTTGAGCTCAAGCCACTAACCTAGATTTTTATGGGGAGAAAATGGGGACATATACATACAACGTTCACTCAATTCTCTCCATCGGGTATCCAGAGTTTGAGTTCTCTCACTCTCTTTCTCTCCTTCCTTCTGCTTCGGGTTCTACCAGGCAATTTCAATTCAATATCTTCCACATTATCCTATGAAATGAACTGCGACTTTCTCTCTCTGTATCATGACCATGATACAGTAAACATTCTATACAATCTGCCGGTTATATTTATATACACATATTCAGAAACGATGCACGTTTTCGGCTCTAATGCTTTTCAATCTATACTCATCGCCAAACTCAAACTCGCGAAAGTATTTGCTATTTTAAACAATGGACAACAAGAAAAACTGTTTGGACTTGAGATACACAGGAGACGAACGCACATTTATCGACACACTCTATATATGATATAGAGAAAAATACTTATCTGTGTAAAGTCTAGGGACTGTCAGTGTCACAAGTCCGCTAGAATTGGATTGGATTCTCAAATGCGAACGTAAAGAAAATGTGGCAGATAAATCGTGTCCATAGAGAAGGAAAATAAGGGAATGTCCTCGTGTTTGTGTATGTGTGAATTTTTTGTCTCTTTTTTTTCTCTTTCTTTCTCTTTTTTTTTTTTTTTGAGGGGAAATAAAATGATAGGAAAATGGATAGAGTAACACTTAAGACGAGAGTTGATGGTACACGATGGATTGGAGAGTACGGAAAATTCACAAATACAAACAGAAACACAACATGGATGGACACACAATAGTATAATTTAGGTTAGAGGAAACATTAGACGAAATTGTTTTGTGTCTTTTGCCTTCTGACAGGAAGACATAAAAAAAAACTCAACTTCTTTCTCTCGGTTCAAAAAAAAATAAAAACAAACAAGACCTTTACAGACAATACACAAACTAACACTACCAACTCAAATCAATTCACATTCCCTGTTTCGTTTCAATTTGTAATTCCTACGCTGAAATTCACCGGAATTCGGTATGTAAAAAATTTCAATCTGTAATTTACTCATTGTCAGTACAAACAAATCACATACAATCTTTGCGGACTGGTTCAGAATCCAAATTCAAATCTGAAGCGTCATAGATCTACAGTTTCTACAGTCTTGAGAAAAGAAGGTAATGAAAAGGAGGTAATAAAAATTCGTCTACGAGTGCAATATTCATCATCACGGAACAATGAATTTCGTCTTATTAAATCCACCCGCATCCTAACTTTAGTAACTAACTATGTTTTTCTGTCTACCAATCATAATGAATCATACTTTATACATCATCCTTCATTCTTCATGTTGGTTCTGTCACACAACAAATATTGATATTAAACCCTCATGACCCCAAATCCCCAAACCCCAAAACGAGAAGAAAAGACTAAAAAAAAAAAAAAAAAAAGAGTGGGGAGAGCTTTGAAAAATAAGGATTGATGACGATAACGATATTTTATCCATGCATATACGGAGCTGATTCAGCTATATTTGAATGGACCTTGGGCAGGTGAGTGTGAGTACACAGTGCGTGCCAGGGACCACTTGGATCCTGACACTTGTCACCCTTTCCACCATTTCCCTGAAACCTATTATCCACAGAGAGAGAGAGAAAGAGAGAGGGGGGAATAATATGAATTACTCATCATCAGCCCTCACTTTTTCCACCCTTTACAATTTTCAACTAATGATACACACGAGCAATAATAAGCCGCAGTCTATTTAGTTCCACTCACTGTGCGCCTGTGTGTGTGTGTCCTCTCCATAACAAAATTGGTTAATTACACGAGGAATCAACAACAACAACAACATGAAATCATTATTAATGATCACACACACACAAAACGTGCTCATTATATCATACTATGGAAATTATTATTAAAAAATAATGAAGATAATACTAATCAAATTTCAATGAACATGAAAGGAATCACCGGCAACCGGTTAATTATGTCGCTAATTAAGGTAAAGTGTGGAAATCGTTCCTCATTTTCATTCACCTAAACACACACACACACACACACACACATTGCTGCTTTCTACTGTATAATATAAAGTGTAAAGGTATTTCTATAGTTATGGATTCATTTTTGGGAAATACACAGGGAAGAGCATAAAGATAAAGAATGAATGGATGCGGCAATGTTGAAAAGGTATAGTAGAATGGGGAAAAACTGAAAGGAGAGAAAGCAAAATAGTCGTCGTGAATGAAGACTACTCGAAAAACTGTATTTACACTTGTAAATTTGAATAGATAATAAGGATATGTCAGGTGTATGAATGAGAATTGTATATTTATAGAGGCAAGGTTAGGAGAGGATAGACGGAGGACCGTACACAATGGAAATTTACACAGCACAAAGAGAATCAAGATGAAGACAGTTTTGGTGAGTGGTTCGCGAAGAGTAGAGAGTGAAAGACGGACAGGGAAAAGTCTGAGAGAAAGGGAGAAAGAGAGAAAGAGAGCCGTATGATTTAATAAATCAATTAATGATGGTTCTTTCACCTACCTGTATTGTCTAAATCAGCTACTGAGGGAAAACTATTGTTCTGTTTCCTCCAGTCAAAATCCCGTTCCGAATTGGAATCCTTTTCCCAATCCTGAAAGTGAACGTTATTCGTTTTCCTATTAATATTTGTATTTCTATCTGTAGTCAAGCTCCAAAACGGTTCTCCGTCTTCTTCTTCTTCGTCGTCTTTATCCTCTTCTTCTTTGATCAACTTTGATTTTGATTCACAATCATTTTGATTCACAACAATTGGGGACTCACTTGGAAGGAAATCGGTATTGGTATGTATATTTATATTAAAATTAATATCCAATCCCAAATCACTTTTCACAATGGAATTTGAAGAAATTTCAGCCTCACTCACATTTTTATTTGTATTATTTATATTATTATTCCTATGATGGATTTTCTTGTGAAAAGTAACGATATTAACAGTGTGTCTATTTATGATTTCCTCACATTTATATTCAACATCATCGTTCTCATCCTCATCATTATTATTATTTTTATTTTGATAAGGATAATTCGATGAATTTTCTTTGACGTTTGACTTGGTTTCCTCAAGATTGCTGTCACTAAATACACCGATATTATTATCTGATGAATAATACGGGTAATGACAATAAAACTCTTGTAACTGTAATTGAAAATGGGATCCGTATAGAAAATCTTCTTGCTCTTGCTTCAACGTCTTTTCTCCAGAAGGACTCGTATTACTTTTATTATTACTATTAGGATAATAATAATTGTTATTATTAGATTTAGTCTTGTGAGACACTGGGGCTTTATTCCATGCGGGATTTTCACTTGGGACTCCTCTCTTGTGACAGTGGAGCGCGAGTATTAGACTTTTAGTACTGATATTAACTTTCTCATCATCACTACTACATTGTTTCTTTTGCTTTTGCTGTTGGTTTTTTGTCTGCTCCGGCTTTTGTTTGTTCTCAAGTAAATTATTTGACTCTGGTGAATTTGATGATGACTTCTCCGGCTGTTTTCCTTCTTCTCCTTTTTCTTTTTTATACTGATGATGATGATGATGATGTTGCTGTTTTTCCTGTTGGTGTTGTTGTTTTTGGGAGTGAGTGAGTGAGCCGTCGTTGTCGCCTTTTTGTTCTTGATCGTTGTCGTTGTCGTCTCGGTCGTCACCATTCCCACTCCCGTGGTATTTGATATCTTGGTCGGAACTGTCACTGACACTATTTGAATTTGAATGCGAACTAGCACTGTCACTTTCACTAAATCTGAAACAGGAACTCGAGCGTTCACAATGTTTCTCCTTTTCTTCTTCTCCTTTTCCTTTTCCTTTTCGTTCTTGTTGTTGTTTTTGTTGTTGTCTGTATTTTTTCCTGGATTGTATTTGAGTAGAAGACAATCGACGATTAGTTTGAATTGTGGTGGTTCGTTGACGACGAGAATTAGAGCTAGTTGACGATGATGTGGATGAAGTAAAATTTGGTTGTAAATTGGAGATAAAAGTGTCGCCATGCGGTTCACATTGACTAAAGATATTTTGATGAGGATTTAAATGAGATTGTAATAATTTTAGGGACCTCTTTTTATATGAAAGGCCGAACTCGTACTCACACTCACTCCCGTCCTCGTCCTCAGAATTGGAACTGGAACTTGAAATGGGACTAGGGACTGGATTTGAATTTGGGAGGTCGTTGGGATGGACAATGGTAGTAGAAATGGGATCCACATCGATGTCGACGGTGGTAGTCGAAGACTGGAGCTCTACTAGTTGGCTGATGGGTTTGGATTCGGATTTGGTGCTGGATTTGAAACGGGTAGAATTTGGAAGGTTGATGCTGCTAGCAGTGTTCGTGTTGGAGTTGAAGCTACTCGTCCACGTCCTCGTTCTCGCTTCTCGTTTCGTCGTGGTCCCGATCGATACTCGGGTTTCCCCATGCTGCTCATGCCCATGAACATTCTGGTTCAGAACTTTATCGATTTCTTCATTCCATTCATTGCTCCATTCCTCTAATCCACCTACTGCTTCCCAATTCTCTCCGTCTTCTTCTACTTCTTCTTCCTCCTCATCTTCGTCGTCCTCTACTGCTGTTGCTTTTTTCACTCTGTCTATTTCTACTTTTACTTTTACTTGCTCCTCTTCCTCTTGGTCCTCTACCTCTTGGTCTTGGTCGTCTTCTTCTTCTTCTTCTTCATCTTCATCTTCCTCGTCTTCTTCTTCTCCTCTAAAATTTACGTTACAATCTTCCGGCTTTTCTCTACTTTCATCTTCATCTCTCTCTGTCTTTTTCTCCGTAAACCCGGCTTCTACTTGTTCTTCTGCTTGTTCAACTTTCCTGTTTTCTTCGGCTTTTACTTGAACTCCTCTGTCTCTATTCTGTCTACTCTGTCTCTGGTGAACCTGAAGCTCATCTTGTCTCTCCATTTGTTTATGTTTTTCCTCCTCTTTTTTCTCCTTTTCCCAAATAGGACGACTGGACGTACAACTTTCACTTTCACTGTCATTTCCGCTACTGCTACTGCTACTGCTTCCACTACTCTCACCATAGTCACGATTATTCACTTTTATTTTTACTCTCTTCATAACGTTCAACATGTCCACATCATCCGAATGATCACTATGATGATGATTATTATTATTATTGTTATTATTGCAACATCCTTTCAAATTCACAATTCTCTCATTTGTGATGGTTACATCGGAATCTGCCGAGTCATCATCGTCTTCATCCACATCTGATTCATCATCATCATCTAGTTCCTCTTCCTCCTCGTCGTCCTCCTCATCTTCATCATCTTCCTCCTCATCTTCGGGGATATTGTGAAGAGGATCCGACAAAATCCAACAGTTTCCTTTGCCAATCACTGAAATCCAAAACATAATAATACAAAAAAAAAATGAAATTTCCATCATAATAAATTTTAATCTTCATAACATGAACATTTCCATGTTCCAAATGCAAACGCAAACGCAAACTCAATCTGAACTCTGCACCATTGACTCAAGTTTATAACTGCCTTTTTTTTTAACTTTGAAATTTGAATGCAAAAAACCTTATTAGAAAAGGAGAAGAGACTTATTCAAAGGGCGTATCATATTAATTATTATAATGAATGAGGATGGTATGGTACGGTACAGGATGAATTGGAATTGGATGAAGAGAGAACAAGAAAAGGGGGGGGTGGGGAGGAGGGAAAGAGAAAAAGTGTGTTTGGGTTTGTGGATTTTGGATTTAATAATTGATTTTTATGGGGAAGTGGGATACTCAGAGGACGATTAACTGCTAATGAATGAGTTGAAAGCTTCTCGAAGCTCATAAGCCGATTCGATTGCCTGGGTAGTCGGTAGTTGTATTAATGTAATGTACAGGGAGGAAAGAGAACAACACACAAATGTATAAAATATATGTATGTAATATGTAATATGTATAATGTGGAGGGTAAAGCCATGCTGCTGCATAGCAACATTCTCATACAGAAACATATATGAGAGATCTCCAGCCACAGCCACATACCCGCAACAGATTTCTCTCCCCTTCCCTTATATGTACATACACTATACACACATTTATATATACATAAGATACAGTCGTAAGTTTACACACTCTACATAAAGATTTATGTGTGAGCACATACAAATTTGAATTCCGAGTATATAATTATCATGGAATGAAGTCGGTTGGTTGTTGGAAATTCTTAAACTCAAATTCAAATTCGTACAAAAATAGACAGGCTGGAAAGGAGGAAAGAGAGAGAGAAAGTGAGTGAGGGAAGATCGAAGGGTGAAAGCTCTAGCTTTCCACTTATCCTTCGAGAGCACAATTCATAATTGTACATATAAGTATATATTATATCGTATATATATATATGACTTATGGGTAGCTAGACTTATGAGATGAGATGGGTTGTGTGCGAGTGTGAATAAAGTCAACAGACTTTCACAGTATATTGTACAAAAAAAAACCAGGAGCAGTGTTGGCCAGGAATGTACTTTCCACTGCCCAAATAGTCATCTTTTCCCTGTGATGAAACTACGAGAGAAACAAGAAGCGAACGTTGTTAAATGACAATGCACAATGATGAAAGTGGGAACCTGTACATTCTAAATTCTACATAATATGCACATTAAAAATCATCCTCCTCCTCCTGCTTTCCCGACTTCAAGTTGAGATTTTGAAGTGCAAGAGTTGAAGTGAAGTTGACACTCTCGTGGTTTTTTTTTTTTTTTTACTCGTTTGCTCTTGGTCTTTTTGGATGGGGATGGGGGGAAAGGACACATGAAATTGTACATACAAGATAAAAGTGCACACTACTTAAATATTCCTACGTACTGCATGTATAATGTATAATAGAAAGCTCATTAATAATGTACACGAGGACTCTTGATAAAATTCCAGTACGAAAGTTACAGATAAAGTTGAAATTCGAGTGGAAGTGTGTCCTCGTTTCTACTGTTTCTGTTTCTAGGTAAATTTAAATGATACTGTGAGTGGGTTGAGAGTAAGCGACAGCGTAGACAGACATATGTGAAAGTGTGTAGTAGTAGTATGTAGATTTGGACATGGTATATTATGAATTTACTGAGGACTTTTCCATGTTTCATCTCACACTCGCACACACGCACAACCGCACATTTCTCCTCGTGGCATTAGATATTTTCATGTGTTTTTTTTACTCTGATCTCTCATGTTGATATTGATATTGATGTTGATGTGGCATGTGAATGAATGGGATATATATTGTTTGATAATACATATTTATTTTCGTACTTGTTGCTTTCCTCTTCCCCCCCCCGTAAACAACAGGAGTAGAACAAGAAAAAAAAACACAAAGACTTTTTTTCCTTTGCCTTTTACAACATCATAATAATAATATAACCCAAGAAAAACAAACCATATAGGATAGAACCCTCAACTCAACTCAAACAACGACAATGTCCGTGATTAGAATCGTTGGCTAATGATGATGTGTTGGGGGGAGTGTACGAGAATTACAAATATGTATATGGATATAAAGACAAATATGATATCTCTCGCCCTTTATCTTCCCTCTCACATCTTTATTTACGATTCAAAATCGAATCGTACAATCACCCTTTCCGGATTTCATACTGATTTCCCGTCCCCACCACCATCAAATTGAACCCACTTTTGTTTCCACGCACACACCCACAGTCCTCAAATACTGAAATAAAGCCAAATTGTTATGTTGCAAACATGTGAATTGTGTACATGTTTCCGAGCTCACTGGCTCATTAGTATTAGCTTTGCCATACGACAACGGGGTCGGGTGAGAGGGAAAGGGGAAAGTGGGAAATCAAAACTGGATATTTTATAAGCAGAAAAGGGTAAGAGTTTTCATTACAAAGGCTTCCGGCAATTTTCCCTCCGTCCTTTGATGAAGAAAACTTGTAGCGTCGGGTGTTCATTGTACCAAAAAGTGATATGAAACCAAATGAAATTCATTTCAGTCCCATTGAGATGTGAGTAAGTATATATATCCGTATTTGTATTCGTATTCATATTATATTGCAAAATGAAATGAAAAAATGGAGACTTATTAGCTGGAATTTTTTTTTGTATTCCAGTTGGATTTTTTTTCAAGTGAAAATTGCATTGTCGAGTTGATTTGAGTTGAACGAATGTTGACAGGTTTTGGACTTTGAAGTTTATGAAAAATGAGCGAGTTTCACTTTACTTTTAGACTTTTGACTTTCTCCTTACTTTTTTTTTTTTTAATATTTCCTCCATATCCAGAAATACATATATGTAAGAAAAGAAAAGAAAAGAAATAGGAGCAAGAAACAAAAAATAAAACTCAAAACAAAAACAACCAGCTGTTGGCTCTCTCTCTCTTTCTCTCTCTCTCTCTCTCTCCTTCTCTAGCTTCTGGCCCCATGACATTTTTGACAGATGACACTCAAAGTCTTCCATTCACTATACTGCGTAAACACCCACATGCATGTATACACACTGAGAAATTTAAAATCCGAATCTAAATCCCCGTACACACCCGAAACTCAAGTGTTGCATAGTACACGTTGTATGTAAATTACTGTACTCTCTATCCACATTTTACATGCATGCACAAGTCGTGAAGGCTTTTTTTTTTTTACATTTCACGATAAACCTGGAGCAGTTGGTTGTTGATGTTGATACTGATGCTGATTCTGATGTTGCTGTTCTATCTGTATTTGGAATTTGGAGTGCGCGAGTAATGCACTAACCCAAGTCCCAAGTCCAGTTGTACTTATACATATACTCAAGACGAAATTTTCTTGGAATGTTTTAGGGATTTCCAACAAAAAAAACCAGGAGAAAGTCTTATGTACTATTCGTAGGCTAACGATAAGTCTAGTTCACATTCACCCTAGCAAAGAGAGAGCGAAATATAGAGAAAAGAGAAAACTATCTGTATCAGTGGAGAGAGAGCTCACTCAGTAGATAGCATATAGAAGAGTGAAGAGGCGAAAGTGGATGCCTCTACTTACTATACTATACTTACCTACCCGGCTGGCATACGTTAGAGTTTAGGCAATCTGTATAGATTGTAGATTGTAGATTGTAGAGTATTATACATAATATAGCATGTTGGCCAATTTTCTCACACATCTCCCACACACTCCATGATTTATTATGCTACCTGCTCGAAATTTTCCCTCTCTCTCTCTCTCTCTCTTCGTCTACAGGGTAGAGTCCACACGAGAGACTTTCTCTTGCTCTTGCTCCAGTGTCGCTATATCATTTCCATCATGCACATGCACACACACACACACACACACGACATGGACATAGATAAATAGATGAGCAGATGGATCGTCTTTTGTCCATGCTCTTTTCTCCACGATGAAAACTCTCCAAAAAAAAAACTGAGTGAGTATCACATCGACGAGCCAAACAGTCGCATTTCTACATATAAAATGTAAGAGCATCAATTCAATACTCAACCATTTTTGTCTTGTCTCTCATACATTGACATTCGTGTGTGTGAGTGTGTACTTGTACAATGCAATGTACATGTAATGCAAAACCGACAACCGAATGAACTACAATATTATCAAATATTATGATCCATGATCCATTTATGATTATTTCCTCTACGAAATATTGCCAAAACAAGAAGCAGGAAAATAAATTGTGTGTGTGTAAAGCAATCAAATCCTCATGCTAGAAAAACAAAGAGTATTCCCAACAGCAAGAAAAAATAAATTAAAGACTTTTTCCAACAAAAAAAACAACCCATGAAGATGATAAAAATGATGTTGCTATTCGTATATTGCATAAACCACCTGAATAAAAATTCCGATAGTCACACGTTCGATTTCTCCGAGTGGAGTGGAAAATGAGATTTCTAGAGTGAGTGAGTCAAGAGTCAAACGACTTGAGAAATTTAGCCTTCAGACGTTCGCACACTTCACACATACAAATAAACATAACCGTACACACACATATGAGAAACCAAGCAAGTTTATAGGGTATATTAGTTTGACTTTGAGTACCTTAAGCCACCTTGACACGAGATACTCATAAACATACGGCCAGAGTAAATACGAATGTAAAGTCATTTTGGTTTTTTTTTATATATTTTTTTTTTTGGTGTGAGAGAGACTACCGAGTCTACAGTCTACACTCTACAGAGTATCAGTACAAGAGGGAAAAGAGAAAAGCATATTATTATAGTGTAAGAATAATAATGTATTCTGTATTCCATGTGCAATCTCTCTCACTCTCCTTCCTTTCTTTCCTTCTCCTTCATACTTTCTTTCTTTCTTTCTTTCTTCCTTCCTTCCTTTCTTTCATTCCCTGCTCTCCTTTCCTTTTGTTCCTATTCTCATTTTCCGTGTGGATATTTTATCTATACAGAATATGATCATGTATATTTAGTATTATATAATGAAAAACTCTATTCTATTTCTATTGAACTTTGAGAATGACTTCTGGCTTGTGTATAGTCGGAGAGTAGTTGCTAGGAATAAAGAATAGGACCAAGACAGAGAGAGAGAGAGAGAGATAGAGTGGAGCAATAGAGGGAATATTGACGATGAAACCGAAACTACTGGAGACGACTGGAGACTGGAAAACCAAAACTGGAACTGGGAGGAAGAGGAAGGTGATGGAAAGACAGAGAAGACTGAGAAGAAGATCAATACACAGATGGATGGACGTACAGACAGTCATGGATGCACGAGATTTATTCTCTCCTTCTCTCTCTCTCTCTTTTTCTTTGACTCCATAAGAGTATTTACGGAACAAGCAATATACAATTTACAATATACCAAAACACCCCGGAAAAAAACCCAAACAAAAATATCAAGAGAAAAACTCAACATTGAAACGAAAAAACGAACGAATAAAAATATCTACAAACGCATGCACAAACACATATATGTGTGTATACACACACACACGCGAATCCCAATAAAAACCACCAAAAAGTATACAGAAAGAACTAAGAACGATGCAGAGGCAGAGCAGGAAAAGTTGGTAACATCACTAGGAAATACAAATATCGTACGAATATGAATTCACGAGTAGTTATATATATACGGAAACCGATAGAAAAAAACACGATGAAAAAAGAGAAAGAAAAGAAGGAAAAAAAACTTGGGCTATCCAGGACCTCCAACTATATTTCCATGTAAGAAGCTGGAGGAGGAAAAGATGGATAGAAAAGTATAAAACAAGAAGAACAAATGAAAGCCAAGGACGATAAATCCTTTTGATGCTTCCATTCCTCTAATGTTCTAATCGTATACCTAATCGCCGGCCTGTGAGTGCAAGTGCAAAATAAATGTCTTACTTTCATTCCCATTCTCCCTTCCTTTCTCTTTCTCTCTCTCTCCCTCTTTATACTATACTCTACGTTTTAACTCCAACTTCCACATTGCAACTTTCTTCAACTCACATCCACATCCTCATCCTGTATGAGAGAGAGAGAGAGAGAGTAGAATTGAGGGTCCCAACGCTTCTCTTATTATTATATATTCCATAGTATATAGTGTATTAGCTACACACACTTACATTGACTACAATCTACATCCAAAACCCAAAGTCAGGAGCAAAACTTGCTGGAATACCATATACATAGAATACATACAGATAATACTTTGCCCTCCAAATAATAGTTTCATATGCATAATTCCACCTTTTTTCTCCCATCCTGTCTACTGTCTGCGTACTATAGTATACAGAATATAGACATACACCGAGAGATATCGTATGTATACAGATAAACATGTAAGCAAGATGCACTTATTTTATTATTGCCTTCATTGTGCACAAGTACTTCACTCACTCGTAGTCGTTATTCCATCTAATTCTATTATTCTGTCTCTCTCTTTCCCTCTTCCCTATATTATATACTATATACATACGCCCTTTACATATTTTAGTGAAGAACTGACGGTCTCATTTCTCATTCGTCATCATTTCATCCATGTTTTAATAAACTTGCACAGCTTTGATTTTACTCTCTTTTTTTTTCTTTTTTTTTAATTTTCTCCTCTTCGCATTTCCCACTTCACATTTAAGTACAACTTTCGAGCTCGAGTACTAAAAATATATATTGTATATATTTCTTTATTTCCTCTCCAGTCTCCAATAGCACAACACAAAACAACAAACTACAACCAATAATAATAATAATAATAATAATAAATCAAAGCATAATAGATAAACATGTGTGGACTGCATACAAACAACCTCTGAATTCATATTCCTGCATGTGTGGACTATTATTGGAGTAAAAAAAAGAAGGAGCTGTACAGTGTACATGCATGGAAAATGAAAGTTATTTTTATTTTTTGTAAATATTGTGTTGATATAGTAAATAGTAAAAATGTTGAAGTTGGGTAAACTGTGGACGTACAAGGGTGACCATAAAGAGTATACACACACACGGAGCCGCTGCCGCCGCCATCAACCGTAAACAGTAAAGAGCTTCACTCTCCTCGAAAGAGCATATATATATGCACACAGTACAGTACAGTATAGGGAGGAGAAGGAGAGAAAAGAGTGAACCGTTACCCGTAAACCGTAGTAAACCAAGTATTTTGCATCATGTGTATCTTATAGTTGTACACACTCGACATAATTTATTTATGAGGAACGACTCATAAGAGAATTCCTCGCAACGATGAACGCTCTATGTGCTCTCTCTCTCTCCAGTCTCCCTTCCGTATGTAATAGTTACAGTTACGGTGATTCTAAAAGTAAGAGGCACGGCAGAATTCAAAGCCAAAGTTAAAGAGCCCAAGCTCAACCAAACAGATAAATGTTTGTTCCTGCTTTCCCCTTGTCTCTATACATATTCCTTCCTCTCTCTCTCTCTCTCTCTCTCTCTCTCTTCTGGCTTTCTCTTTTCTCTTTTCCTCCTCCTGCTCGTGCAAGGCAGTCTACTATGTATGTTAATGTGACGTAATTGTACAATGGCTATGGATTACTCTTACACGTTTATGCAGTAGGTACACGAGACCAGTACCACGACTTGCTGTATGTGTACGATATGAATACGCGGAATACTGAGAGGAGAAATGTAAAACCATCCCATTTGTATGATATCCCTTCATTCTTCAACTCAAAGACTTTCCTTCAAAAGAAAAAGAAAACTCCCACAGCCCAAAATACGTACGAACGTACTAGTACACATACCTAAAGAGCTCTAAAAAAAAAAAATGTAAAATGCATCAAATACAAGAAACTCCTTGTTCTTAATGTTCAACGGGGAACGTTCAAGGTACCTACTATAAAATTTGTACTATATTTTGTGCATTATGTCTGCTTAGGATTTCTTAAGTTGAGCTGGGATTTCCGTTCTTCCATGGTTTCGGTTTCGGTTTCTTGCTCGATTGTGGTGTGGTTTTCAAATTCTGGCTGGAATTCGGGAGAAAATTCATCAAATTCTAAGAAAACACGCCCACGAATTTCTATTTTTCTCTCTTCTCTCTCTCTCTCTCTATGTATGTCTTTGTGTACATTTACCCTGCTCGTTTTATTATTACACCATATTCCATTTATTACATTTCCCTTTCACATTATTTAATCTGTTGTTGTATTGTGAACTCTTCTTGGTCATATCTACGAACGAATGGGAAGAGTCAACAACCGGAAATTACAATTGACAAAAAAAAAAGAATGGAAGAAATTGAAATTGAAGACTTTTTTTGATATCTCTTTCCAAAATTGAAGACGTTGGTCTTTTGGATTTTTTTTTTTCATTTTGAAATAAAAATGAAACTTTTCGACCAAAAAAAAAAATGTATAGTAGGTATTGTACGATATAGTTAAAAACAAGTCCAAGAGTCCAAGATCAGAAACAAAGTTATTTCCGAGGCTTATTGTGTTAATTTAAATCTTGAAGGTGACTTTTGTAGTTTGTAACGGAGTAAAAAGTACGTATAGAAATGTCTCATATATTCTTATTTACAAAGTTTTGTGGGTTCTCCGTGTCAAGCTTTAAATTTGAGATAACGGTGTGAGTGTCATCAGCTTGTTACTGGAGCAGAATTACCGACTTGAGACTGTGAACTCTGTTATCTATATGGAGGAGAATGATTTGTATTTAGACGTGTATATTTGTATAGAGACGGAGAATGGAGGGATAGAGAGAGAGAGAGAGAGAGTGAGAGAGAGAAAGAGAGAGAGAAAGAGAGGATGAAAGCTGATTGTGTGTGAGATGACAATAGATAAAAATCATGTCGTAAATGGGAAGGATGAAGACGTAAAAGTATAAGTAAAAGTATAGAAGTGTATAAGGCCAAAAAGGACAAGATGAAGATGAAGACATTTGTCCTTTCTCTCTCTCTCTCGTTCCCTCGACTGTTTTCACAACCAACAACCAACGACGACCAACTACTATAACGGACATTTACGTTTGACGTTTACCTTCAAGGCGTTCCACACACAATACATTACGGATTATTACAATAGTTTTATCCCCTCGTACCAAAATAAAATGAAACACTTTCACGACAACTTTTAGCTTTTGGCATTTGACATTCGACATTTCCCCGCCTGTCTCCCATTTTTTTCCCTCTTCTTTAGTCTTCTACAGTAAATTGTAAACTTAAACGAATACTCACACACACACACACACACACACACACACACACACACACACACACACACACGCACAAAGGAAAAGACAGAGACAAGTGTACGAAAGTGTACGCTGACGACAATGACGGCGTATTTTTAAACAAAAGACAGTGAGAAAGTAAACTAAATAACAGAAACTACATGCGACCACATATTTAACGACTTGACGTCTTAAATTTTCTTCCGGCAATCACCATCACCATCAATTTGCATAGCATCATTTCAAATTTCAAACATGTGTGTGGAACAAAAACGACTCTCCTTGTTTTATTATCAACTGTGACCAGAATGAAAGAATAAAAGAAATATATATATATTATATATTTTTTTTTTCTCATACATTTTCATTTCACACTCGTATTTTGGGTAATCTGTTCTCAAAACACTTGATCGTGTAAGAAATTCAAAAATTTGGAAAATTCATAGTCAATATTGCAATTTCAAAAAGATACCTCCAGGATCCATATATATATTATTATATATAGGCATAGGTATAGTATGTATATATATTATATAAGAAATCTGCAGTAATTTGAAATTGAGCCGAATCAGAATTGTCAACAAACTGTATATATCCATATATAGAAAACGCGGATGGCTCGTGTCGCGTCCACATCCTTCATATGTTTACACGTTTCACGATCCGGCTCATGTTCTACAAGAGAAAACCCTTCACATTTGACGACGACAAAAAGGAAGGGGGGAAACAGTTTCAATTGATTCCTTATACTCGGATTTTTTTTTTCCCCGTGTTCAAATCTTGAATCTGGTATCTCTCGAAAGCCGAGAAAAAGAAGTAGAAAACTGAAATCCATCGTACTTTAAATCCTAAAGGTATTGACAAAAAAATAGTCGCAGAGGGTGGAAAAAAGGGAAGAAGTAAACTGATAGAAAATATATAGAAAAGGAAAAGGAGTGTAGTGAAGAGAGGGAAAACTGTACAAGTGTAGACTGTATAGCATGGACAAAGTTTAAAAACGTAGGAGTACGAAAAGTAAGTGCAAGTGTAAACAAGGAGGAAATCCATAAGGAGGACGGTAAATCCATAACGAATTTTATATATCTGTATTTATCGTATACCTATATCAGTTGTCGGTCTCAGTATATGTATATATATATGTATCTACAAGTACGAATACGAATCATCAGACATTGCATCACTAGTGGGTATTGGTATTGGCATTGGTATTTTCAAGATGAGAAGAGATGAGATGATTCTTCATCGCAAGCTCAAGTTGAAAGGGAAAAGGAAAACGACCGAGGAGAAAAACATCCTCCTTCAAAAAAAAAAAAAAATTGAACGAGGCACACGTCGACAGTCATATACAGATATCTTATAATATATCTGTATGTGTTCTGTGAACTGTGTACTTTATCCCTATCATAAATACGCATCATGTTTCCACCCTAATATACTGTTTTTATCACAGTTTGACACTTGAAAGTTAAAAAGGAATCCGCGAATAATCCTACAGAAAAAGAGAACGCTCAACATCCATGTCGAGACTTCGGCATGGAGCATGGACAATTGACAAGCTTTGCCAACATTTCATAAGTTACGTCTAATAAATACGTATATATATATAGAAGAGTTTACATTTTACATTGAGCAAAATACAAAGTGTGTACACAGATGAAACCCTACGCCTACAATCCATATTTCATATATATATGTATTCTTTGTTTTCAGTATATAATATACACACATATTATGTATTCGATATTTCAATATGGCGATCGTTGAATTTAAATATAAAATCCCAGCTCAACAAAAAATCATTTTTCAAATTATGATTTTGGAAATGTGAACACAACATTTGTTTGTATCTGTATATATTTCAATTTTCAATGTTGAACCCCTCCAACACATTTGCATACTGATTCACCTATATTTTCCCCATTTGCATGTGAAATCCATGACGACAGGTATGTAGATGAGCCGCATTTTTGCAAGTGTGTAAAACGAATTGTTAAATGAAAACGGACGATAAATCATAAATCATAAGTGATTCAATTTGGAAAGAAGAAAGGATCTTTCTGTACATTATGACTTTGTCTCTGACCTCTTGAACTTTTTTAATGAGATGAACATGTTGACATACCAGTAGAGAGACAAATTGATTACCGAGTGTGTGAGAACGAGAGAGAGAGAGAAAAGCTGTGAGTTATCATGTAATGTAATTCTGTCTTGGTGTTGGTGTTGGATTTGATTTCCCCTGGAGCATTGATGAAAATTATATTTATTTGCTCATAGCTACATGTGCATAATGCATACACATTACACACTACCGACTACAGAGAGAGAGAGAGAGAGAGACGTGTATTAATGTGTACTCATTTACTCGTGAATATAATGGAAGCAAAAGAAAATGAAAACTCTCACACTCTCACAGTATATCTGTATTTACACGACAAACTGTCTATCTCCACGGGGAATAATGACACATGATGTGTTTTTCTACACAGTGAACTGTGTATATTGTATGTGTATGTGTAGGTAGGTACTTATCTGTTCATACAGTTTTCCTTTTGACTTTTGACTCTTTGCTCAGATTGCAGCCCGTGTTGTTGCAGCAGCAGGACGGCAATGGCAACTGAGACCGGTAATGATGAGGATGATGACGATGATGGCACACACATTTTTATCAAGAAATTTCCTGCATCCTCACCATCCTTTCCGTAAATTAGTTAATGAACAGCTTTTCTGTATCATCTGTAGTCTGTACAATGTACATACTCTGGTATACATTGTATATCTTACATACTTAAAAGTGGAAGCTTAAGCTTATAACTGGTGTGTTGTATAAACCTTTTTATATACATACGTATACACTATACATACAACAAAAAAAAAGTTGAAACTGTAATCTCGACTCCTCGTTTTAGTTTTACCAGTACGAGTTTTCTACCGGACTTCCGTCGGAAGTACAAATCCGAGTAAAAAGTCAAAAGTCGTCCTACCGTCATGTAGTGTGTGTTTGAGTTGGGTGTCTGTGTTCAAGTTGAATGTGGAATTGGTGCTGGGAGGTGTATTTAAAAAAAATGGACTCTATCTATCTCTCTCTCGAGTCTTTCAAGTTCAACATGAAGAAATAGACGATGAGATTTCAGATGTGAGGATCCGATAGAGTTAGAGCAACTATATATACCCAACCAAACTGTTATACTTACGTATTACGTATATATATCACACAGTCCAGGTCCAAGTGGGTAAACTAATATGTACGTACATGCATACATAACATAGGTAAGTGTAGGGCGTATTTTATTGTGAGTGTATAGTCTGTACTATCTGTAAAGTGAGCATGTGGCCGTCGGCTAGAGAAGAGAAGGAAAGTTAAAGTCGAAAGTCGAAGACGAAAAAGCCCGTCGTCAGTCGGCACCCTCAAATGTCTACATGTGCTTATTTTCCCACTCCAGCTGTGTTATCTTTACTGTGAGGTCCTTTCAAATCCAAAGCTCCTCATTCTCCCACTAACACTGAATAAAAATGAATGCATTCTTCTCGGTCTTCGTCTCTCTTTTTCTCTATATATATGAATTCTAAATGGGGAATTTCCTTAATTCTATTCTAAATCCAATACACATTAAGTGCTGTACTCGTATGGAGAATGTGGAGACGGACAATCACACTCACTCGAGTGAGGAGTATATTAACTCATAAAAAACGTCTCGCCTATATAGAATTTTACTTGAAAAAGTTGCCAAGGATATTATTACATGACATGGGGGAGAAACTATAAGCGACCACTGTCAGACAGTCTGACAGTGAAAATATATATGAAAGAATCTGAACAATATAATAATAATAATGACAATGACACATGACAATAATGACGCGTCATGACACTTGGCACATCTAATTTTAAAGCAAAATTTAAATTCATTTCATTGATGACGCCATCACGCCAGACCATTTAAAATTATATTGAACATAGTGCACCACAATATATAGTGCAGTGTGATTTTAACACTGGAACTGAAATTGTGACACGTTATTGTTACGGATATTATCAGTGTGTAAATTAAAACTCAAGTGTAGACAGAATTTGAGTCGCTGGGCAATGGATTTAATAAACAAGCTACCAGATCATGTACGAAACGGAATGTACACATAAAAACAGAGTTAAAAAACCAATGCTAATGCCACGACTTAATTTTATATAAAATTTACATTGATTACAGATTTTAGGTCAAGTCTTTTCGTCGTTGGAGTTGGTGGATAAGAAAACTGTTCGACTTGTATGTTGTACATGCGCAGACGTATTCGAAGATTTCGATTTGAGTATTAGAATCAAAGTTAAATTGTCTGATGATGTGCATTGTGGTTGTTCAAATGACTTTGTGAAAAACTGCTCACTCCCTATTGAAGCTTTGGAAATAGACAGACTAAATCGGCCTTTTGAGTTTCAAACAATTTCTTCAAAGAGAAATAATCTACCCGGAAGTTTAAGAGAAATTATTTTCAAGACAGAAGCACTCGTTGATGTTGATGACTATCAAGAAAATGAAGACGGAAATAATGTAAATCTATCATCGTTTAGTATCAGCAATAAAAACGTACTAGAAATCCTGAAAACGGCTCATCAAATACGAAAACTGACTTTTAATATGACGACTTTGGGTGAAACCAAATGTACGGCAGATTTGTCCTGTTCCAGTTGGGATTTCCTTCTACAAAAATTAAAGGACTTGACGGTATCTAGTAAAAATCAAAATGAACCGTTTAAAAACTTTCTGTCTTTGTTTTTCTCAAAACGGTTTGTATATTTATTTTTTTGTAGATCAAAATAAGTGATGCAGGTCAAGTGAAATTATTTTCAGAATTAAGTAAAATTAAAATGCCTGCCCTAGAAAAGGTGAAGTTAGAATTTTCTTCAGATGAAATGTATTTTTCTGATCCATACATCATCGGATTTATTCTAAATGGTCAAAGGGTGATGAAAGAAAAGGAAGAAGAAATATGTCAAACATATTTTGACATGTATTCACTACTACTAAAAAATAAATCCACACTTCAAGACGTCACGCTCATTTACCCAGCCATATTGGAATTTAATCAGAGTGTCTACTCAGAGCCATCCAATCGGAAGATTTGTCAAGAAATCATGGAGACTCGAAACAAGTCAGAGATGCAATTTAAAAAAGTGTTCGTGTCCTTCCTGGGAGAAACAGATCGGGAAGAAAACCATTGCGATTTGAGTGAGTGACATACCATTGCATCCATTCATCCATTTGATTTAATTCTCAATTGTAACAACAAACGTCTTTTCATATGGTTAACCATCTTTCTTTCAGTTAATTACAATTAATGACTATTAAAACATAATCGACAGATTATAGTCTGCTCCAGGGTCAATCGAATCTGGAATTCATTGGATATCTTACTGTCGGCTATTCAATGTTAGGTTGGGCAGGCTTCACGAAATTCACGGAGACAATCCGACGGAATCATCAAACTTTGAAGCACATCATTCTCACTAATCGGAAACCACGCAATTGGCGAGATTGGAAAATATCAAGTGTGGAACTGAATAGCCTACACTTATGCCGGCAATTGGAAACTTTGGAAATTCATTATTTCCACATTAATTTCAACGACCATTCCTTCCTTCACAATTTATCTACGACCATAAAAACCCTCGTGTTAATCGGTGGAATGGATCCTCTCATCATTTTACCCGCCATCCACCATTCACTCCCCGCACTAGAGAAACTCATCTTCCTCCAACTTGAGCAAAATACAAATGCACTGGACACACCAACTGGAATAACCAGTGAAAACTCACAATCAGTGGTGGACAGTGAAAATCATCAAACTATACTCAATTCTTATCTGTATCGTCTCCTCACATTACCAAAACTAAAAGAATTTCTAGTTCCACAAGAATACTTCAATTTGGGATTGATTCACAAGTGTATGGAAATCGGTATCAATCTCAAATACTCCCCAACAAGCTTTGTCCATGTTAATATTTGTGATGGAGAAAATCCGGATTGTGAACATTCTACACCCACAATCAAATTCTCCATCACTCAACCTCCAAGACAAATGAAACACGGAAACACGTGAAAATATTAATTAAATGATGATGATATCGTAAAATAAAGTTCAGAATTTCGGATTCGGAATCCATAAAATGACCCGAATCGATAAATCTATATATTTGGGAAAGTCTAGACTCTAGAGTAATGTCCTTTACATGAAAACGACAATGACAAACAAACGGTTGGTGGTAATAAGTATATATATATATATAGGCGAGAAGTGTACAGAGAGTAAACGAACAAGTAGTCGCCCACTTACATTTTAACAATTAATGTAAGTACACGGATTTGCGTCACGTTTAAACAAATGCACAAAAGTTGGCTATTCAATTTTGAACACTCCATTCATTTCATGAATTAGTCTAGAGAGTTATGAAAATTGTAAATAGTAAATAGTCACTCACTGCCACCATCCACAGAGAGAGACTGAAAATGATTCTGCTCTGCCATAATATATAAATATACGTAGGTAACAGGAAACTATACGAAACTGCAGAACATGGACATTGTACAAGATAATAATATTATATAGCGAGAAGATACACGGCTCATCAGATGTATAGATTTGATTAGATATCATATATCATATACCAAACAACACACCAACTTCTATTCTGAATCCAAACGCCGAAACAACTCTCCAACAGATTATATACTTACACAGAATGTACATATGCATGTTTAGTGTGTGGTACAATGCACGATTAACGGTCCCACTCGAATGTCAACTGAATACAAAATTATGACAAGAATACAACAAACAAATCACAAATTGTTTAGACACGCTCCTCGTTTGACACTGACAAGTCTGTCCTAGATTTTCTTGAATACTCTTTCTCTTGACAAAACTGACAAATAATTACCCATATCTGTATACACATGGACTATGGATACTTTTAGAGATCATCTCCTGCAGCATCACAACGCATTCACAATATAATAACGTTAATGGTTTCCACTTGCAGTTTTGTTTTGTTTTTGTTTTTTTTTTTTGATATCGCATCTTGTTTTGTAGCCTTCAATTATATGTAGCACTGACCTTCAATTATATGTCATCTAGTAGCCAAAAACAACTTTTACCACAGTTGAAGAATGAACACGAGGAGAATAATACCATATAAATTATGTAACATTGAAGTCATAAAAGAAAGAGGTATGTACAAGAGTTGGATAAGCGCTCATATAATAATGATAGTAATAAACAGATAGATTAGGTTTGATACTGTACGATTGTATTTATTTGATCAAACAAATAAATGCTGAGAGAGATGATACAAAAAAATGAGTGCTTTACAGTAATATCCGCTGTATATAGGTATATTTCATCTTTACTCTATATTGGATGGTTATAGATGTTGGAGGAGTGTGTAATCAAAGAATGAGAAAGGATTCTTTGATGCGGAACAGTAGAGACTGGGGACTGGATGACTATGGAACTGGATTAAATGTTGAAGGATTCAGTAGAAACCGAGACATTCTCCGACTCTTCCACTTACGTACGTTACGATTAAGATTAAACTCTCTCGGCATTTGTGATAGTATGAAAATGAATTCTCTCTTGTCCTTGTTCTCAATTCTCATTCTTCTTCTTGTTCTCACTCTTGTTCTTGTCAAATGAGGAAACATGATGAGCAAAAACCAAAGAAGAAGGAGAAAGAAAAAGAGAATATATAATCTCATTATTCGGATTTGGAATTTGGAATTTGGAGTTTCGGAATTGGAGTTTCTGTACTTATGGATAGATAATGAGGCATTTATTGAGTTTCTCGTCAGTTATGCCTCCCCCATTAGGCATACAATATACATGTATAAATTCCAGTTTTGTCCTGCTCCACTCAAACCTCAAAAGCAATTTACTATAGAACACTTCCGTTCCATCCTAAATCATAGTTAATGTAATGCATAATATTATGTAAATTATTATTATAATTTTATTTGTGGGGGTCGCTCGAAATTACTACGATTCTTGTTTTAATCGTAATCAACTCACTTTCAACTTCTAATAGGTATATACTATAATAGTATATACTAATACAGAAAAAATCCGGATTATCTATATAGAGAAAAAGGGAGGGTGTGAAGTGTGAGCACATAAAATATTTCAACTTTCAAATTTGTCTCTTTCATCTCATTTTTTTGAATGATCTCATGGAAGTTTGACGGTACGAAAAGGAAATCCCATGAACGGAAGAGGTTCTTTCATGCTCCTCGCTCTCTCACTCTCTCTCAAAATGTTTCCATAGATGCTCAACTCTCTCTCAGGACTCCGTACCAACACAAACTTAATAAACTCGCATTCGCAGGTTAGGTTAATTCTGCATTGATGAGATTACAAAATGAATTGAGCACCCCCCGGCCCGTTCAAATAGTATGTGTCCACTAATTCAGACACACTTTGCTTTATGTCGCTGTTTGCTCAATGCTTTCACAGTGGAGCGTGAA
>JAIUND010001521.1:0-34038 GCA_034699125.1 Gisinianus flammeolus | reverse complement strand
TATTTCATGAAAAGACTTTCCTGAGACCTTTAAAACGGTATAATTGCCAACTTTGTAGCATTTATAATTTTTTAGATAGAAATAGAAATTGGTCACTGTAAAATTATGCCCCTGGTTCCCTTACACATGACGAAAGTACAAGTTTCTTTTTGCATTTCATTTTCAGCAATTACATACAAACAAGTTTATACTGAGTTGATTTGTCATTTGAAGGCCACATTTTGCATCCAACTGTACTCAATTTCTGTAAATAAATTTCCTATGTGGGTTGACAATTTGGGTTGGGTTCAATTCATTTGGTTGGACCCTCCAAAAAATTCCAAATTCTGCCAAGTATTTTTTGTTCCATTCCTAAATAAATTATTTCTGTATGCACACGCGGAGGAGTCTTCCAATGTCGAGTGCACAAGGAAAACAAAAATCTTTCAAACTAAAACGAAACTTGGTGAAGAGAAGGTTTCCCCTTCTTCCACCTTCTTCACCGCATCCTCACATTCAAAATCCCAGTCGTGTCAAAAGACTTTACACTTTTTCAATTTCCCCAGCTGATTTTCCTGTACACACGGAATGAAAAGGGGAATGAAATGAACTAGACGTTACACAAACTTGTAGTTTTTTTTTAGATGGGAGTGTGTTGCTACAATTACTAAATGGATGTGACAAACTTGTGGATTTGAATAGAAACTTGAAGATTCCCCTCAAAAAACTAACTAAAACTAACATGAGGAATTTTTCAAAGTGTACAAAGTAGATGAGGAGATGTTGTCATGTGGGCGTTGGAGAATTCAAGAGAAGTACTAAAAAGAAGAAACGATGGAAAAGTTGTTAAGACGGGAAATGGAGGAAGTAGGTACAGATATTCGTGAATGTTTTCATTTGATTTGAATTGTATTGCATTCACATTGGCATTGACATGGCATTGCTTTACTTTTACCTTGAGGAAAACCAAATATGTGTACCAACTTCTCCTCGTGTACATGAATTTTACATAAAGAGACTCGACTCTAGTCAATTTTTCATTCCCTTTAGCGTAGGGTTATCGACTCAATCTAAATAAATAATTCCACTTCGATTCTGATTCAAATCCATACGTAATGGAGTTCCGTTCCGTTCGAATGTCAGTAAAAGCCCTCTCAATGTATACACACGTTGAAAGTGCATAGAAAGTACATTCATTTAAAAATATTCAGTTTTGCGCATTCTGTAACACAAAGTTACACTGAACAACTACGGTCAGCTATATGTAGGTTGTACCTTAGAAAATGAAGTTTTAATCAAGCTTTGTCAAGGCTTTTTCCCCTCATATTTTATCCTAGTGGAAGGGCAATGTCAAAACCCCACTGAGATTAATATTTAGCCGCTAGACTACCTATATTCACACACAGTATAGAGAAACTGGAGAATTCGAAAGGCTGTGGCGCTAGAATGAATATCACATTCACTCTGCGTCAAAATTACTTGGAATTAAAGGAAGTTGAGAGGAGGGGAATTAATAATAAATTTGTTAGCTTTCACATAATACATAAATGATATTTCCTTCCTCTAATACATAATAAATACTAAATATTATCCAATGAATGCTCCATTTAGATTGAGATTGGAATTGAAATTCAGGTTCAACCCGTTTCACAAAAATAATAAATAATGACTCTAATTGATTCACCATAACATGAAATGAAAGCATAGATACAAGGGAGCAAATCTATTTGGAGAATTCTGACGATAAGTCTTTTTAGGAAAAGTTGGTCGTTTTTCCATGTACATAGTCATTTGTTTGTAGGCTTGGCGTTTTTTGGTGTATAGTGTGTAGTGAAAGTTTTTTCCTTATTGAGAAAGTCTACAAACTAATCGAACAAGCATCATTGCAACGGCAGAAAAAAAGGAACGTAAGCAGTTTTATCCTCGTGTGAAGTGACAGCTGACAGGTCATGGAGTTTCTCTTTCTCTGTATTCATCGAGTTTTTCCCCCGTTCTGTTCATTCTCTCTCTGTCTGCCTTGAACAACTTTAATCCGATTTAGCGAAAGCAAAGTAAAACTAATCTCGTCATCATTCTCTCTGATTACGTTCGCCATCGTCTCGAAAGCTTCTGAAGGCGTGTGAGGGATTTTTTTCTTTTCGATGCTTCACACACACACAGAGAGAGAGAGAGAGAGGCATAGAAATATCGTACGGAAACGGTAACAGAAACATAAACAGAAAGGCTACAGAAATAATCTTCTTTTTTTTAGATGGTTGGCTCTTGACTAAAGAGATTTATCACGGATATTCTCGGAATTTGCGGATCATTACGTATAAAGATGCTGATACTGATCGTTATCGTTAGATTGTTTTGTTTTACAAGCCTCTAATGAGATTCAGGATTTCTGCTCTACTACTACGATATTTTTAGTTTGTGTGTTCGCGAATTTAATTGGATACAGCAGTGATTGGGGAGGAAATGAAAATAATGCTGGTAGCACTGTATATAACACACTTACAATAACGAAATTTCAGCTAGAGCATAGCATCTCTTGAATACAGATAGAATTCAAGTCATTACAAAAATGTTTATAAAATTTTGGATTCTGGGTCAGGATAATAAATTTCAAAGGAGACTTTCTCTGTCCCTGCTCTGTCCTTTGCTCTCCCCATCTCTCTCCTTGTACATGAAATGCCTAATGAAATAATGAAAGTCAAGTTGACAACGAGGAAAGAGAAAAGGAAAATAAATAGAAAGAGAGAGAAAGAGAGAGACAAAACTTGGAAATGTATCTCGTTCCAGTTGGAACTCTTCTAAAATTTCTCTAGAGACAAAAGTCAGTGTGACGGGGAGCTAAATAAGTTTTTGTTTCACTCAAAAGAGCGGGTGGGAGAAGGAGGAGGAAGAAGAGGAAAAGGACATGTCAAGCTTATCACGCCAACCATGGCTACGGTCATGATAATATTGTAGTATGATTATGAATACGATCAGAGCCATAGCCATGAATATGAATACGGGTATGAGTTTGCACGGGAAGAAAAAAGAAAGCAAAAAACAAAGTCAAGAGTTCTAAAGTGTTCAAGAGATACAGAGGAAATGCTCCCACGTTATTGTCTCTTTCTCTTCCTCAACCGCAACCGAGACAATCCAGGTTTATTATTACAATTACGAATGACGACCACGAGAAATCCTAAAACAAAACTCGAGTCTCGTCGTCTTCCTCGTCAGTTCAGTTCAGAAAATCTAGACCCGAAAAAAGTTGTACACTTGTAGACGTGACGCCCGATGAAGGAAACTAAAGTTTATACTTGATAACTTTATATGTATGTGTAGTGAGTGTTTACAAGGCGGAGAAACGGATGTATATATCAAAAAAAAAAACCTAGCTGGTAAGAATTAACATGGAAAACTTGGATGGCGAGAGAGAGAGAGAGAGACAGGATCAACTTTTTTTTTCGCTTTGCTTTCACTTTTAGTAGTTTTACTTTTATACTTTTCCCCTCCAACAACTTTTCTTCATCTCTTTCTGCTTCTTTTCCCTCGACATACAAGTCTGCATGTTAGAATTACAACTAGGAGTAAAAAAGCGGGGGAAAAGTAGTTTGACGTCTCATTTGCACGTAGGCGACTCTTCCAGCTCTTTGACTACTCGTAACTTGAACTCCAAACTTCCAACGCTCATTTTCTCATGTTTCTGCATACTAATAGTGGCTTTTTGATTTTTACCGTATGTCTGACGACGACGATGGTTGGTTGATTTTACTCAAACGGGATCACACAGGATATCTAATCAAATGTATTTGGATGCAAGCTCACAATTTGTCTGTATATACTTTCCGCTTAATCCATAAGCGACTTTTCTACAGATATCTATACAAATACTCTACGTCTTCCCATTTGATCCGGTCTCAATATTCATAAATACATACATGCAATTAGATCCCACACAGATTGTCGCCATTTTCTCATCTACATAATTCAATGGCCTTGTACTTTATCAGAATAATAATATACAAATATTTGCTCCACATCTCCACAAATTCTCCAAGTATGTACATATATGTACATATTTCCATTGTGACATGACAATTCCTTTGTTTTGGGGTATGAGAATTTTACCTCATTAACCAGTCCCAGCTGCCAACCCAAGTTCAAATGTCATCGGAAGAATTTGAATTAATTACATGAAGTTTGATGACCTACATAGAAATATAAATGACTGACGAATCATTGATTGAAATCTACCACAGGAAACGGCAACATTTGGCGTAATTACCCACATTCACATTCATGTTTGCAGAGTAAACTTATTGTTAGCACGACTAAGGTAATGGGATTAGAAATGTATATATGTATATACAATTCCTCACACGCTTTTTCATATGGATTAAGACTAAACTGCATGGAGAAAATCCATTTTCGAATTGAATGTGCATTGGTAAATAGTAAATTAGTCGAATGAGTTTTGTAATCATGTATATAATCATGATCATGTTTGGATCATACGCCGTTGAATATTCCCATTACCTAATTGCCATTACTAATAAAATAATAATGGAATGTGTGTGTATGTACATGGTCGGAGATGTTGCGGACATATGTTTACAAGAGATTGAGAGTAAATCTGAGCACTTTTGATCAGTATTCAAAATTCGTTTTGACATTTGTACTTTTGCACTGAGATTACAAGAGAGGGACTGAGAGAGAGAGAGATGGGGAAATCTACTACAGAAATCTGAGGATTTGAAATCATCGTTGTGCATGTCACATTAAAATCCATTAGGTACTTCATTCGGGAAGTTTACACCATGTAAATGGTTTCCTTGTTATGATCCGTGTTATGTTGGTGTGAGAAAGAGAGATGGGGAATGAGGAGAGAGAAAACTCTGGCTTTCACTTTCTCTCTACAACTTGATAAGCTGGAATATGAGCCAAGAGTTGTGAAAAGCCCTCGGTTTCATCACTCACCAGTGAACCACCCACCCGCATGACATTAAATTCACTCCACTCCACTCTCCACTTGGTGTATTTATTATGTAGATGTAGATGTATACACACTGTGTGGAAACCCCATACTCTCCATCATCACACCAGACTAACCCACATACCTACTTATAAATACACTCGGCAGACTAAAACCTGCATTTGAATTCTTGCTTGCTCTTGCTCAATTTCAATAACACTTGAGTATTGAAGTCATCCATCCATCAAACTCTGCTCTACTGTATTTCCTATTTCCTTTCCAATAAACGTACCGCCTCGACAATCTAATCTCACTGACATTATGTACATCAAAAAATGTGTCGGTGTGGGTGTGTGTGCGTGTGTTCAGAGTAGGCAAATCCCAGATCACGATCCACAACGGATATCCAAATGCATAGCGTTATTTTCACATAATGTTGGGACACACATTAGTATTGGTACTTGTACTTGTAGTTGTAGTTGTAGTTGTAGGTACATATAATATGAAAAAATGCGCACTCAAATTTAATATAATATTCATATATGTATACATAATTTAATAAGGGAGAAAGGTAAAGGGAAAGGCTTAGGGAAATTTAATATTCCTGTTACATCTCAAATATAAATATAAAAGGGCAATACATGGAAAAAATACAAGTCAAAGTAAAGTTTACATGTGTGAGGAGCAAGAAAGGATAAGAATCACATTGTTCACTCGTTCCTTGTGTGAAGTCACAGGTTGTGTTGCAGAATGAAACAAAGAGAGCGAGCGCGAAAGAGAGAGAGAGGGAAAGAGAGAGAGAGAGAAAGAGCAGAGCACACGAACACGTAATTTTCGTCTGAACAAAATCTCGTAGGACTTTCCATCCAAATCCAATTTAATCAAGTTGAGTGACAAATCTGAAGAGGAAAAGTTATAGCCTTCCCACTTCCGCCGCTTTCTATCTCGTTCTCTCTCTCTCTCTCTTGCTCTCCTTGGCTCTGAATCCGTTCCTACCTCCACCATTTCCTCCATCTCTATCAGTAGTGGATGGGTGACAGAGGCATAGAAAATCCCCCATTACATTTTACCTCACATTAGTGTTGCCATTACTGATTAGTAGTCCTGCCCAAGCTTTCCTTTCCTTCCTTTATCCTTTCCACTACAGATATTTCTCCGCGTATACTAGATAAATGAGATATTTATATCTATAGCCGGGATTTGGCTTTTGGTTTAATGTAGTTAAATGTTGATTCAATGCGGAGACATTCTTTTTCGTTTGGTTGTGTGTTGTTCGCGCTTATGAAGCAACCAGTAGACACTTCCCTACATCTCTCTCTCGCTTTCTCTCTCGCTTTCTCTCTCTCTTGCTTTCTCTCTCTCCAAAGGAACATTAAACTAAGTGTGAATGAGGGCAGGAAATCCACCCGGGTATGATTCTGCTCGCCTTTTACTCCATTACATTTTACTATACAGACAAACGCAGACATGCATGGTACACTGGATCAACACGTGCTAATTACGACTATGACAATTGATGATTCGACCCGTGAGCGTCTGCCATCAACCAGAAGCAAAAGCAAATTTTGACTTGTAGCTCCGTTTTTTTGTGTGGGGGGTTCCGTTCTCACGAAAACCGTAGTGATCCCAGTGTGAACCTTACGATTAATATGCGGTGAATTACCCACTTAATTTGATTGCGATTTTGATTTATTTCGGTAGTAAAGTTTTATAAGAGTGGAAATCATGTCAAAGTTTGTCCTTCGTATCCATATTTGTTTGTTCATTCTCTCCCAATCAATTCTATTTAATGAACTGGTTTATGTTCAGAAATTACTGGATTTTTTTGGTGTATTAGGATTTTGTGGATTTCTACATGGGATTGTGATGAGCAATCGCTGCGGGATTTATTCACCGTTGTTTATAGGCTAAAATAATTGAATGATAAATTCGGTGTGAATTCCCATTTAATTTTTATATTGTCAAGGATTTACAAAAGTATTTAATTAACAAATTACTTACAGATATATACCACTCACAAAGAGTTGAGCATCGCAAATTGAATATCGGATCCTTAAAACGTGTATGAGAGGAAAACATTTCCCTCGCCCCCGCGTTTTCCGACTTTCCGTTTACAGGTTACAGTCAGTCTCAAGTAGATTTCGGTGCATGTGAATGTAATCTCATGTGTCATTGTTATGAAAAAAGCATGCCATTTCCTTGTATCAACAATCACAAGAGGAAACCCGACTTGAATTCCAAACAAGATGACAAGCTAAAAAACATGATTTGACGACGATGAAAGCAAACTGTATTTACAGCCATCTCTCAATTTCCGATGAAGGTATTTGAAAGATAACACCAAAACCAAGTCAAAACTCACTCAGAACCACCATCCGCTCTCCACAGTACCTACATTATATATTGTACAATCATCAAGTACGATAGAAACGGGAAGGAAAAGAGAAAACAGCCACAAAACCCCAATACAAAACCGACCGCCAATGAACCCTTGTGAGGAGTGTGCGAGAGTGAATGGGTGAGGACAGAAGAAAGGAAAAGGAAACTCGGCTCCGTCAGCTCAGACGAGGTATTTGGATATGTATTTGGAAATACAGAGAGAGAGAGAGAGAGAGAGAGAAAGAGGAGGAAGGGAGAAAGCAACAGGCAAATCGATTACGTGTGCTGCCAAGTCATGCCATGAATTCTTCTTTACCAAACTCACATTTTTATTACCATTAGTAAGTACATCGTAGATCAACATCACGTTGTTGTATGTATCTCTCTCTCTCCCAACTCTCAACTTCCAACACTCTCGGCTCCCTGCTTTAGGAAATTCTACAAGTTTTCCCTTCATATTGTTACTTCTATCGTATCTACATACAGATATAAAGAGACTCTGCTGTAGACGTCTAACGACTCGAGTCTGTCTTTCTGACCAAATAAGAAATTCTATATATACCAGTAGTCTGCCTGAACAGTATAGCAATATACATCTTTAATCTACAAGATTCTAATAATACATACAGCTGAGAAAAAGAAGCTCGAGTCAAAGTCAAAGGGAACACCAAAGTTATGGAGAGAGAGAGAGGGAAGGAGATAGAGAAAGAGTGGAAAGGAGCAAAGAGAAATGTGAAGCTAATCGTAAATAGAATTCTCAGACACACACTGGGGAAATTCCCAAATTTTATGCTTTCACCATCCTTCCCTTCAAGAACTGTTACTTGTTAAATCTCATCTCATGTGTGTGTGTACTCTTTCTCTTACGATTAGTTCTCAGGATATTAACGTTCCAGCAGAGAGAACGGAACAGCAACTTTCCCCCCTTCATCTCTTGCACGGATACACAGACACAGATACAGAAACGGACACAGTCCCATGCCTGACTTTCCTTACAATACTCCAGATGTTTTCTTATCTTTCCCACTGTTGACTGTTGACTGTATACTCCCCTCTGAATCTGTTGTCTTGGAATTTGTATTGTGAAAACTTAAAAGGTGAAGAACCAGTGGGGTAAACATTGTCAAATTGCCATATTGCAGTTACATAGTACGACGTGAATTTCATTTATTTCCCTATTAAAATTGAACATTTCAGGTCCCCTCATCACATTAGCACTCGTGATTTTTAAGGAGGATTATATAGTTGAATATCAATTTATTTAATTTAGTTTACGTTCCTTTTGGATTCTCGCTCAGTAGTGACACTTGGAATTTAAAACACAAGGTTCCATACGCATTTTCATATATGTACCGTCTAATTTATATTCATGCGTACCTGGAGCGGACGCAAATTGTGAGCTTATTCTTCGAGAAATGATTAGAAAAAGACCGCAAGCTACATGGAAATATGCATGTTTACATGTGTGTGTGTGTAGTCGAAACTGTAGTTCACCGATAATACTAATAATTAAGTCGACAGTCTTAAAAATGTTGAGATAGTTTGTGAAGAGAGTTTTCTCGGATCAAAAAATCTCTTGTTACCACAAGGAAACCAAGGGTTTCACCAGAATTAACACTTATGGAGAAATGTAGAATGGAAATGAACTGCTGCAGGGGGAAAGACGCAAATAAGGAAGAGAAAGGACAGTGAAAGAGAACAAAAGAGAGAGAGAGAGACAGAAAAGGGTGGAGAAATTATTATGAGGACGCAGAGGATACAGATAATAATAGGGAGAGAAAAGGAGCAAGAGAAAGAGAATTAGTTGATGAATTTGAACGGTTGAAAGAGTTAAAAGTGGGAGAAAGTCTCAAGTTTTCCCTTTCTCTTCTTCTTCTTCTCCTCCTCGTTCATACACAAACACACATGCACATTCACATTTACATTCATGGACGCACACTCCACTCACTATCGTATGTATATCGGCCAAATGGTACAAAGAAGAAACTGAGGAAAATCCGGAGGAGCTTTTCCAAAATGAAAAGAGACGACCCAGTAGAAAAGGAAAGCACATTTGGCCTGGAAAGTTGCTCTCACGAGGATTAATAGAGTAATACCTTCCTTTAATTAATTCTTCCACCGTGTGCCATTGCCATGAAATTTTCTTTTCTCTTCCTCTCTCTCTCTCTCGCTCGCTCTTTCTCTTTTGCCTGTACTCGTTTGTGTGTAGGCGGTTTGTCTTTGGACTTGGACTGTAATGTAAACTCTGGATATTTCTCCTAGTACTTTTTCTCACTAGCTCTCTCTGCTCAGACACTGAGAGAAATCATAAAGGTGAGTCATTCTCATTCTCATTCTCATTGTCGCCTGCCTACTTGTTCCAAATCCTAAAAACCGAGTCCTTGTAATAGCTTGAGATATAAAACCAAACCAAGGGTACAGTCTCATTACTTTATTCTAAATTGTCTTGTTTCCGTGTTTCCTTTATGTTATTGTTTTTGTCTCTCGGTATTTGTATGTTATTTTGTATACATTTCCTTCCCCTGTCTTTCTCCTTTGAGTTTCAAGACCAAATGTCTGTCCGTCTTTTTACCGTCTAATGAGAATTACCTAAGAAAACTCTTCCATTTTAGTTTCACCTTCCTATCAGATGACATGGTAAATTCCATTTCCAAGTTGCTTTGTCTCTACAGATCAACTTCCCTCTCTCTCTCTCTCTCTCATTTCCAATAAAATCCAATAGAAAATTAAATCGTGAACGGTTACATCGGTCTCTATTTAGAGTGAACATTACATTACAAATACGTTGGGGATTTTCCAGACGAATGTTCACTTTTCATTAGCGAAAATAACTTGGTGCATTTCGCAACTTTCTAGTCTGTTTCATCATCTCAAGTTTACGTTCAAATTGAAATCCAAACAACTCCTACGTTTGACAGTTTAATTTCGCCATAGTCAAAATAGTTGTACAATCGCTTTAACTGTCGTAATTATGATTGTCAAGCATGTCACAGTCACGTGATATGAGGCATTCCATTTGCATACTTAATTGTCAATTGTCTCATCTCATCAAATGAGCTCAGCATATATAATTTTAGGAGTGAAGCTTTTTTTTTGTGAAGAGGACATGGAGAGCCTGTGGGTGGATTTTTGTTGTGTCTCCAAGTCTGACTGTGTGATAAAGGAAAATTGACCATTATGAAAACTCTTTATGGGAATTGTTAATTTTATTATTATGTCTCCATGTACAATTTTATTCCCCGTCTCCTTAATGAATTTGGATTTGAATTACAGTCACAAAATCCAACTTGAACATTGAAACTCCAACACAGCAGAGATAACAAAGAGACAAGGACATTTAATGAATCCAAAGCCAATAAAATTACTCTTATGATTATCTCTGTTTTAGTCAGAGTGTGTACTCGAGAAGGCAACGACTTTCCCCCCGTCAACTATACACAGCTACAAGTTTTATGTCAATTACTGCCATTCCACTTTTGTGGAGATTATCTGACGTCAAGGACTTTTCTTATCGTTAGTGCGAATGACAGGTGAGAACATTCCGAAACTAAATACTAAATACTAAGAAAAAAGTTCATATGTCTCAACTGCCAAAATGAGGAATTATATAAAGTATTATTGTGAATCTTCTCACACAAGGAAACGGGCGGTAACGAGATATTTCAAGATTGTACAATAGTAAAATTGGATATGTTAATTCCACTATTCAAATTTCAAATCATCTCAAAGTCACAAGTCATTAAAGTCTTTGTCATTCTCATTTCATCCCGGTCTAACTGTGGAATTCCATGGAGTTGAAATAAATATGAAATACAGAATTAAACATGCTTAAGTATTTTCATCAATCCAGGAATTATTGTTATTATTTCCCGTTGACACTCAGCTATCACTCCCACACATTCATTTCATTATCATAACCATTACAAAAGAGATGTCTACCATTTATTAAATTCATTACTATTTTGGATTTCACAGATGTAAGTGTTGGCAGTTGACAGTAGAAAGTAAAAGCAAATTAATTCGGAATTAATAACGAATCGTTTCCAAATTAAAAATACAAACTTTTGCCACGTACGTACAAACTTAAAGGTCTGGGAAATTTTGTAAATATTTCAAAATTTGAGGACGAGTACACAGCCAAAATAATTGTCTGCATTATTGAATTGTGTAGTCGCCTGAAGAAGAGATCTGATTGAGTCTCGAAAACTTGTGTATGTATTTTGGAAATCAATAACACTTTTTTATTTTCATATTTGTGTGTGAATTCACGTGAACCAATAAATCATTTCTTGTTTTAAAAGCAATCACATCATTTATTTACGATAAAATGTGATTATGCAATATGTATGAATATTTCCTTGTTTTCTGCAGATAGAAAAGGAAGGGCTGGAATTTGCAAGGAAAGATGAAAAGAATTCAGATACTCGGCGTAAAAAACCCTTGAAATTGAAGTTGAATAATGCAGTTGGTTTTGTTTGTGGATACGGAGAAAGCAAAAGTAAAAGTTAAGTGAAATCTAATACTTTCTCCGATTTATTTCATTCTTTGCGCGTTCATCCCGCAAAGCTCTTTGAAGGAGAAAAAGAGAAAGAACGATGGGAACAAAAACATTGTGGAAAACTTTATAGACTTGGCCTTATTGAATATAACTGGAGGCAGAGAATCGTAAATATACAACACAGATTGACTTTCCAATTGGGATTTCAGTTCCAACTATGACGATAAGTGTTTATATCTTGAAAATGTTGACTTGACAGTATCCCTGTCTATCAAAACATGTTTTTATTTACTTATACAAGTTTTTCTCAAAAGTCAAAACTCCAAAAATTGCATCCATTATTTTTTCAACAATCTCTCTCGACAGTATCTTTGACCTGATCCATCCATACGAGAGTAGGCCGACTCAATAAGACATTAAAGACAAGTACACGGAAGAAGGAAATGTATCTGCTCCTACCAAATACAAGATAATATCCTGGGGGCAAAAGTTGACTTTAGTTTTTTAGTTTGGCCAGAAAATATATATACGTGCGGAAAGCGCTCGATCTATTCCTATTGCTACATATATTTACCATTGTGAGAATTTAGAATTGAGAATCTACAGGAGATTGAAGGTGGAGATACTTATAACTCGTAGGGGTCTAATATGAATATGTCATTCACTTCTACATATAAAAAAAAGAGTCCCCTAAAGAACTAGGGAAATGATAACAATGTCAACCATTTTTTCATCACAGTCACCGTGAACGGAACGTTTACATTATATGTAGAGGGAAGTCCAAGAACACAAAGGGACTTTATTATTTCCCCATGGCAATTTCAGAAGACTGAAATGTCAAAAAAATCAAGCTCTCTACACATATACCTACAGATATACAGATATACGAGTAGTACAGTAGGGGAAATTCCAAGTGAAAGTTAAAGTTAAAATTTAAAAAACACACACACATATCCAGACCCTTCTCGTTCTCAGATATACCATGTTCCCTCTGTTTAGGAATCTGTGTCATATTATCATCTCCATGTTTTTCCTTGGACGTGTGTGCACTTCTTTCCCATCTCCTACGGAAAGAAAAAATCAGTAACTTTATACGGCTGTTCCATTTTCTGATTTAAAAAAAATGTGTCTCACTTAAAAAGGAGACATTTGAATCAAGGATTTTAAAAGGTAAACTGAGAAGACATTTTGTGAGGGTTTCACTTGTGATTACACAAGTTGTCCGGATCCTCTGGATTCTCTGGATTTTGTGTGGATTCTGAACGGAATTTCGATTTGAATTTGAATTCTCCAGATAAATATTCTACAATCGATTCGAGAAAGAGAGAGAGAGAGATTTTGGAGATTTCCAGAAATTAAATGTCACTTTTCATTCACTATTTGATTTATTTTCCTTGTGAGTTTTGAATTAGGATTATAGAATTCCGTTCAGGAGGACTCGAGAGTTCTATCTACATTTTATGTATGTGTGTAATATGAGGAGCCTCGAAGGAATCTTTGTGTTCTCTATTTGACTATTTGTATTCTCCATTTGAATTTAGTAGTCAACATTGCTCCACGAGCAACGTTGCCTTTTCCATTTGTTTATTCAGGCTTTCTTGTTCTTCATTTTCCTGTTGGTTGGTTGTTGTGTTGTTCGGTTGGGTTGGGAAATCGGAGAGATAGGAAGCCCATATAGAAGTAGAAGTAGAACTAACAACAAAACCAACAATCAGGCACGCCGTTAAATTATTCAACTACGTCTGACGTAGGTGTGCTTATGTACACGTACAAGTATTTATTTAGTTTTTCTTTAGTGATGCAGTCGTCTCCATTCATTGGCATTGGCATCAACTATGACTGCTGTGATGCCCGAAAGCTCTACATCTCCCTCTCTCTCCCTTTCTCTCTCTCTCCGGGTTTCCCTGTGGCTGGACTTGAAAATTGCAATCTCAATTCAAGAGCAAAGTAAAAACCACAGTATATCCGGATGTGTAGACTGTAGACATGAGCTGTGTGTATGTGTACATAACAAGAGACTAGAGACCGGTCTGTAGTTCCGATTCCCAATGCTACTAAAGCCGAGAATGAGGTAAAGAAATTATCTTATGGCGTCAGAAGAAAAAAAAGAGTCTATTGAATTCTGTCTTGGAGAAATCCAAACTCCTTTCCACATTTACCAAAAGTACATGTACCTATATTCATAGAATATCTGTATCTGTATAGGGATTGAAATATTTCAGTTTACAAATGTCCTTGAATTCCGTTCTGATTCTGACGATGAGGATGAGGATCTTCAGATTTACTCGTTCGACAAAAGAGAGATAAAAGAAAGGGAGGAGAGAAAAAAACGGATGCTACTCAACAGATACGGATAGTCAAGGTTTCATGTGAAAGGACGAGGTAAAATATTAACGTCAATGCTTCATGCTATCCATCTAGATCTAGTTCCAGATCTAGTCTACAGTCTACATCCCAATTTACCCACAAACTCCATGTGTAAAGTGTAAAATGTAAAAAAAATGTCGTTTACATTGAACAGCTTCCAGTGCATTTTACATTTTATACAGATAGTACATGTATAGCAACGCGATTTGAAGAGGTTTTTTCTCTCTGTCTGTAGATCTATACGTGTACAATTGACATGCATGCTACAATCCCACAGCATGCACAATTTACATATGTACAATGTGTATGCATACAGATACATACAGATGAAAGCCTGGCATGGCATTGCACTGAGATTTACAATATGGAATTCACTTAGATCAAAAGCGTCCATACTATAAATTCCCATTTATTACTCTTTCGAGAACCAAATTGAATGTCTCAATTGACCTGAAATACAGCGAGCGCTCCACATAAAAACACTCACACACATATTCAACCATTGTACAAGAAGAAAATATAAATGAAATTACACATTTATGCAAACCAATTTATGCTCATAGCCTTTTCTCTCTTTCTCTCTCTTTCTCTCTCTCCCATTTTACGCTTTACGTTCATTGGGAATTTAGAGTGTGGACGATTGAGATTGTAAATTATGAACCGTGGTCTAGTTGACTGGAAAAATCTGCTGCTACGTGTACTAGGGAAGGAAATTGAAATGGAAACTCTAACTCATGAACGAGTTCATGCCCAGTTCAGTTCAATTTCAGGGATTCTCTCTCCATCTCTCTCTTACTCTCTCTCTCTCTCATTGTCTCTCTTTCTCTTCTACACTGTAGATATTTTATAGTTCATGTCATTTCCCCATGCCTCGTCCTCATGACTTGAACTGACAGTGGCTAACAAAACGAATTTTCATTCCAACGCTTACATGTCCATTTAAATCTCCTGTTGAGCTTGACTAAGGTTAAGGCTCAAACCACAATTACCATGTGAGAAAATCTGAAAACTGTATGGTACTTACAAGCTGTAACTTGTACTTTGTACCTTGAACACGGAAAAGTATTTGTATGCGTGTGTGGTCTAATGTCTTTGAATATTTCCTTTAGACTTTCTAATAGAACGGGTAGGAAATCTCAGGCGCTCCACGATGCATGCTAAAATAAAACTTGGTTGGTGGTACAGGGAAATGGGATAAAATGTGTACGAATTCGCAAATGACGGAAAAAGGGAATGAGAGCGAATGAGTAAATTTAAATGCCCTAGAGCCCACTGGGAACAACTCGAACTCACATGGGTATTCAAGTTTTTTTATTTCTTGGCTACAAATGCTAATTTATTCAAGAATAACGGAATGACGTCCAATTCCGCTTTCTTTCGGTTTCAATTGAACTGGGACAAGGAAAGAAACGACAGAGAAAGTAAGAAAGACAGAGAGAACAAAATAATGAAAGAATGAAAGACGGTAGGTAAAAAAAGCGGTAGGTAATTTGACTTTTTACTTTTTCTACGATAGCGATTACGCTGGTGCGCGCTTTGGGGGGTAAAGGAAAACGAAGGTCACCCTCATACACTTACATGTACATACATGCACACACACTTGACGTACAAGAGAGCGAGTAATTGTGAGTAATCTAATGGCGTTAGTTCCATAGAACACACACACACACACACACACGGAAATTCAACTTTCTCCACGGACTTTCACCTTTGATCTCTCTATTCATGCTATTTTGCCATTTTCCTATTTTCTTTTTTCGAATTCGTATTTCGAATTTCAAATTTCTCTATTTCGGGCCGTGTACGTCTTCTCCTTTCCCCCATACTTTTTCCCGGTCTGTTATCTTGTCAGTGTAGATTCTACGCTTGAGGACATTGAGAAGAGGGGAAGTCAAATGCCTCACGAGGTTTTTTAGATTTTAATCAGATTGGGAAACGAAATGGAAATGGTTGGATTCAAAAGATTCATGGTAAGTGCAAGACAAGACATATAAATACAAGGGGTGAATTGGAATAAGAGAAAAGGTATTGTAGGAAGTAGAGACAGAGATTTTGTTGTATATACAAGATACAAAAAATACAAGAGTTCAACAGATAATGGATGTTGTCTATATAGTTCTGACTGGAGGAAAGCATTTTGTTTTCGTTTTCTTCGCTGTAACAATGTATTTTGTGTGTGTGTGTAAATTGGGAAATTGGTTTTGTTTATGTTGGGTCGTACCTGATAGAGCAATAGCGACCTTCTCGACTCCACCCAAAGGAGCCAATGCATCACGAGCTTTTGATCCGAAGAGTTTCTCCAGGTAGTTGGGTCCGTGACTTGCCAGAAGGGACTGCAAGAAACTGGAAGTTTCTTCCACGGGTGGTCGCTTGGCTGTCAAGAAAAATTATGCACAAAATATATTACATATTATAAAACTTTCCACACAAAAATACAAAAAACAAAACTTATGGTTCTAATGAATTCAAGTTGAAACATTCATTTACTATTTGCATTTGCATTTCTCCCTTCTTTTTCCTATTGTGAATCGTAAACTGTACCAAAGAACAAACATGGGCAACATGTGTTTATGCTTATTAAAAGGAAATGTCAGAGAAAAAAAACGCAATCTGGACACAATTTTTGATGGCGCAGAGAAGACATTTCTTTTCTCAAAACTCAATTTTGTCCCTCCCCCTTTACGCTTATGAAGAACACTAAAATACTTGAGTAGATATATTCAATGGGTGACATTGAACGACAGTCCATGTTGACAAAGTTAATCAATAGGACGAACGGAGCGAGAGGATGGGAAATGGTAAGCGTAAGCGGGATTGAATAATTCATGATAATTATTCATTTCATTATTTGAAAAACAGACGAAAACACGGCGCGTCGATGACAATTGAATTTCTCTCCTTTTTGTGTTTGTCTTTTTTTCCGTTTCCCCTCGCTTATGTACAGTGAGGATTCTCATTCTCACTTATCAATGTGATTAAGGGTAATTATACTATAAGAGTCTCCGTCCATTATGACTACATTCAAATTCAAATAGGACAAAGACACCATGAAAGTAGAAGTATAGACGTGTACATGATGAATGATATAAGCTATAAATTACAGATGTATCATATGTGATATACGTATAAGGATTTTTGGATTGTCGTCATATAAAAACATTTTAGTAAATTAATGTATGCGCGGATCGATCCATCAGAATTTAAAGTACGCTCTGAATTTCTTATAGCCTGCAATAAAGTGTGAGATATACATATTTATATCGTTTGGAACTGTGAAATATATAGGGAATTTCCGAAAATTTGGAAAGAGTTTTTATATATTTTGTGTTTGTGCTTGTGCTTTTGCACAACATTCATTCATGAGTGTAAATTATTCATTTTACTTGTCCTTGATGAGATTAAAATTTTCTCCTGCCTGTTGTTTCATGTGTTTGTGTTATAAAAGTGAAACGAGCCGTAACAGACGAGGAAATAAATATTGTGTTAGTGTGGAGAAAGAGAGAGAGGGAGAGAGAGAAAATAGGAACAGGTTCGAGAGTGAGATAACTCCCATAAAATATTACACATTCATGCACACATACGAAATGTTCGTGTTCGCTTATTCTCATTTTAATGTTTGCAGATAGTGCGTAATTAAGAATTAAGCGGGCTGTAATTCACAAGTTATGAGTTGATGAGGATGTAGATACTTTCCTCCATGCATGTACATATTATATATACTGTAGATCCATGTGCACATCCCGGAAAAAAGCAACAAACTTTATTAATTTATTCAGCCGTGTACGTTGTACACGCATCCTCTTCCTTTTTTGATTATAATTCCACTTTCCTTTCCTTTTTATTATGCTCACAGCCTTTTTTTGTTCTGCTCCCATTTTAAAACGTTTCAATGTTTTTTTCTCTCTCTTTTTCTCTTTCTCTATTCCCTATTGCCCGAATGTCAGTGATCCAAAAGATGCATTAACACTTGCAATTAAAAATTTAAACGAGTAAATACATGCCCATCGTCACCATCGCCCACACAAAAATGCCAGAAATATTCCACATTCTATGCCATCATCATCTTCAAAAGGTTTCACAAAAAGGGAGTGAAGAAAGCTGTGAAAAATCCTCTGTTAAACTCTTCAAACACTTCACATGGTGATTCCTATGCATGATTCTGCTATCCAAAAATTCCTCGTAAAAAACCTCCCGTTCAATTTATTTTAATGGGATTTTAATTGTTCGTGTATTCCTTTGTTTCTTTGTTTGACTTCCAATTCCCCCCTGGATTCAAGAGCTCAAGTCTCAAGATTAATCGTTAATCGTTCAATAGTACAAACGTTTAGCTGCCCCGGCTGTAGACAATCAATTTGCCATTAAAAGTGAAAAGATGAAAAACAGGGACAGACGACAAATGTCGTATGTACGTTTGATTCATTTAAACTGATGGAACCTTTGACCTTTTGACTTTCCCTAATGCATACTAGATCATTTCTAGCAGTGCATTCAATATTCTACACGATTGGATTCTCGTGTGGTGGTTTCCCCTAGATTTTGAATTGGAACATAATTTGGTGCCTGCACCACAAGAAAGCATGAACAGTGCTATAGCTGTTGCATCATACGAAATAATAATGAGTTCTCTTGCGGCCTATGAGTAAACAGCTGTCGTGTTACAAAATATGTTTTGATTCTCAGTGACATTGTGACTCTGCACTACATAAAATGGGACGGTAAATGAGTAACATGGAAATAAAAAATGAGCGATGAGCCATCGATTCAATTTCTCACATATACACAAAGACAGAGGTGAAAGTGGAGAAGGGAGCGAAAAAAAACTCTCATCGACTAAAACACACTTGTTCAGATAAAACTTTCATTATTCTCTCTTTCTCTCTCTCTCTGTGTCGTTCCCGATAATCCACGCACACTAAATGGTTTGACAAAACTTACCAGTTGAGAGTTTCTGTCTGACAATCACTTAGCCATGATGAATCGCATGTTTTCGTCAACGTTGTCGTACTGATATGAATTCATGCCAGTTCACATGTAAAAGCAATCGACTCGAGTTGCATATAGAATCAAACAACTTTTACTTTTGAATAAGTGCAAAGCATTTACACACATTCACTTCCCTCCGTTTGTCTGTATGTACGGACAACAAGAAAAATGAGAAATGAGTTCTCTTCGCCTTCCTCTCCTTCAAATTCGTTTCTAAAATTCTAAATGTCAACTAAAACTAATGGCTGAGTAATATTTATTTATGAAAAAATATTTTGGTTTTTTTTTTGTGCTCCACTTTTTTCTAAGTTTCCTAAAGAATCGTGACCATCATCAATACAAGTTCATATAATATTGACATAATATGGAGTTGCAACCAGTCAAATTAACTTCTTTATTTATTAACTTTCTTCTCCAAACTTTATTTTTCAAGTCTCCTTTTTTCTAGCCAAACCCAACTATGTAATGTGTGTACGTGTTTTTTTTTGTTATTGAAAGGACAAAATTACAATTAGTAAAATTTGAAGCCGCCTACGCTGTTCGAGATATGAGAAAAACATCCATAATGTATTTGGAGTATCAGGAATGTCCTATATTTACTATTTTCCATAGTCCACTCATGCAATCATCTTTTAATGATTCTTAAATGTCATGCGATTGTGATGAAAAATTTAGGTTGGCTGTTGAATGAGAAATTTCAGCTACAGTTTTTCTGTTCAATGGAATATAATGAATGGGAGAAAAAGAAAGAGTGTGCGTGTTTGTATTTGTGTTCCAATTAGTTGGCTCCCATTTTCCTCTCACACTGATAAAGCGAGAGAGAGAACCAAGAAAATTAGATTGTTCTTATTATTTCTAACATTTAAGCTAATTCTAGTGTATTTTCTCATTTGGAGCGATTGCGTGGGTGGAGGATGGTGAAGCAAAATTATGCATATATTTATATAGCCTCAGTCTGTATTCATCCTTCTAATTTTCATTTCCTAATCATAAGACACATTTAGATGCCCAAAATATTGTAGTAAGCTTTATCTTTTGTAACCTTCGCCTTTCCTTTTCATATTCATTTCATTTTCATTGTATTTTGCATTAAGAAATTTTACCTTTTCACGGTCTTACCTATTGAATTTTAAAGAAAAAACGGACAGAGACCTCCGAATTTATTCTTATTGTATTTGGACAGTCTACAATTCTACATTCTACATAATTATTATTATTGGATCTGCTTCCATTGTGGAAACACAACGCAAATAATGGATGAGGACGAACAAAAACAGCAGCAAACAACAACAACAAGAACACAAAAATATATTTTTTGTTTGAACTTGAAAGTTGAACAGGCTCTCCGTCACGTTCATGATTATGATTATTATGTCTCTTTTGCATTCAGAGTACAGACATTTTGTGTTTTGTTCACAAGGCATTGTTTGTCAATATTTCTTAGGACTTTTCAGAGAACGCAGTAGAGAGAAATCATTTGTATTCGAATAGTTGAATTATCTGTCTCTCGACAGTCACAGTTTGAGTTTGTTTGTCTAGGAAATTAGACTGAGAAAATTGTCATTGGCATTTCGTCATGCAAAACAATAACTTCAATAACATCAAACAAACATCACATTTCTTGACGCTCTGGACTCCTCTCGACTTTCGAAATGCGATGCGTAATATCAGTTGTTCAATATTCAAGTAGATACATAACTTGACAAGTGTTCACGAATTTCTCCAATTCTCCATTGCATATACAGAGAAATCATTATCATAATTATTCTTTTTTTTGTGCCATGTAAATATTAGCTTACGCCTGCACACAAAAATAGAAACAGCAACAACAACAGGAAGAGAACTTTTTGTAATAATACGCTCCCGCTCACGCTTTCAATTTTGTTTGTAGAACGAGGACAAGAAATGTAAACATTTAATTCAATTCGTTCTATACGTTTACAAAATCAACAGCAAAGCAAAACAGGGTCGAAGAGAAACGAGAAATATTCTTGGGATTCTACACTTGAGAGAGAGTGAGACACAGAGACAGAGAGAGAGAGCGAGAGAAAAGTGAAGAAAAACAATATAAATTTGAATTTGCAACTTTTGAGCTCTCAGACTCTCAATTTTATCAATTTCAATTCACAATTTTCAATACCGAATGTAATATTTCCCTCAAAATATTGAAGCTCAGAGACAAAAAACAAGAAGAACTATCTAAATTGAAGCCATAATATAACTGAAGAAAATATATAGCAAATCCAATTTCACGTTCAAAACTAAACAAAAATATATCATACATCAGTAGAACTGCAGGCGTTTTTTTTACTATGGCTGTTATTAAATGAAAAAACGCCCCCGTACCAGAAATACATACACATATAAAAATTGGAATAAATCGAGAAATACAATAAAAAAGAAGTCGGTGCAGAGTTTCCCTTAGTCCACTATCGCAGATAGGGAAATCACACAATTTTATGTACATTTCCAGTAGATTGTTTGTGTATGTATACTCAATAAAATTGAATGGATGTGTCTGAGAGGAAGGAATCGAGAGCCCTTCTAAAAGACTCCCACATAGAAAGAGAAAGAATGAAGGACTTGAGTGTAGTTTGTGTGCAAACTATATGATACAAATACAAAATCCATCCTAAAATATTAAAACAGAGAGAAAAGAAACGGGAGGATATTACTGAAATACGGCGAAGACGTTAAAAAAACATAAAGTGTAAAGTTGGGATTGACAATGTCAGTTATTTCCAATCCAACTGAATCAGAATCAAAGAGAAAGAGCGAAAGGAAGAAAGGAAGAAAGAGAGACACGGGGAAATTTCCGTCGAGATGTGAATATTCAAGAGTCAAGATTCAAGATTCAAGCCTTAAACTCTTTTTACTCTTTACCCCAGATTCGACTTTATTTTGGAACTATTCCGAGACTATTTACTTACTCAAATACATAGTTCTAGTTCTACATAGAGCAGTCACAAAATCCCTTCCCAGTTTGTGTGATCGAGATTTTCTTTTCTACATCTTGACGCTTTACTTCTCTTCTTATTTTTCATTTTACATGTCTTACATATTTCATTGCCATACTTTCCCCGAATCTATCATATGGAACACTCTTCAAAGATCCTAAAGCTCCTTAATATGCAGACCTAGGTATGTACAAACTCCATAGAATATGAACAGTAAACATACACAGTTGGAGAACACACACACACACTTGGAGATGGCGAAGAGTGAAGAGAACAGAGTATCTACATAATGTGACCACGTCTTCACCATTTTTACATGGTAAGCTCCGTTTTGGAATTTTGTCAAATGATCCCGAGACAAAACTCTCCTGCCTACCGTCACATGTCATTCATATACATACTGCAGATATTTACATATGTACGAATACAAGTATATACGATAAAATCGAACATTGCACACAAAAACGACGCAAGATTTCCTGTGTCGTTGGCTTGATATGTATGCTTTGATATTCAAGATGAAGGTTCTTCTGACCTTCTCATCAGATGAGAAATCTGACAATGCCTATACCGCCATAAAAAACTACTCTACTTGCATGAAGGTGAAAGAAATACCGGAAGGATAATATATTTCCATCCTAGAAATGACGTAAAGTACGATAGATATGAGTTTTGATGGGGATGTTGTACCTTTTGATTACCATCGGGAATCTGTCAAAGATCACACACAGACTTGCAATTGCAATCACACAAAAAATAGACTGTCATGTCATGTACAGAGTAATGATATTTGACAAGGGAACAAGAAGACCAAGAAGGAGAAGAAGAAGAAGAAGAAGAAGAAGAAGAAGAAGAAGAAGAAGAAGAAGAAGAAGAAGAAGAGGAAACTCAAATATCTTTAGTTTTTTTTGTGTGCACGCACAATCGTACAAAGTATCGGAGAAAATAAAAATCCTACTTTATGCATTATGCATTTTGATATATATTTTCTGATATTATTTATACATGACATGCATGTGTAAAGAGAAAGTGTATGTATTTATGCAAGTACACTTTGTGCTACAGTATAGTCTATATTGAACAACTGAGTGAGGGTGAGAGCAGAATTCCCTTTCCCTCCATTTCCACTTTCTCCTACTTCCTTTGCCTGTGAGCATTAACTTTCCCTGAAAAATGTATGAAATTTTTTTTTCAGGAGCTCAAATGTGAAGTTATGGTATAAATGTACAGCCACTCTCTCCTCATATGTCAGACTACTAGAGGTAACGTTATGATAATAATAATATGTTTATTTTATGAAGGATAGATTTTATCTCTTTTTATATCATAGCTTTGAAAGATATGGAGAAATATATCGTACATGCATTTATATATATATATATATGTATAGGTACATATAATAGTAGATATATATGTGCAAGGTGAACGTAGAATTTTGCGTGCGGGTGCTGCGGGTAGAAACATCCTTTCACCGTTCACATTCCCTATACATATGTTATTATATTATATTATGTGAGTGTGTACTTTTTTTTATTCTTTTTCTGTTTCCTCGCACTCAACGTGCTGTGCTGTACTAGGTATGAGTTTTTAAAGCGAACAAAATGTGACAACGTGAGCGGTTTGCCGATTCCTTGAAATGAAATTAATTTAATTTTTTTTTATCTGTACATATTTTATGCATTCCTGTCCAATACTCCCAATATGAACACGAACAGACGTTTTCATCTTTAGTTTCCCAGCATTAGTTTACAAATACCTACTCGATACTCTCTCTCCATATCCTTTTTTTTGCTTCAAAGGATTCGAATATTTAACTAATTTATTCTTAAAACTTGACAACTCCAGAGAAGTGGATTCGATTCTACAAGCATAATCTTGTGTGCGCCACCGTCTGCTCAGAGTTCAAACGTTTGATGTTTGTGTGAAAGAGGGTCAGAGTAAGGAAACGAACGACTATGTAAACTCCTATGTCAACTCCTAGTAAACTCCCTATGTCAACTCCCTAAGTCAACTCCCTATGTCAACTCCTATGTCAATTCCTAAAGTCCCTCCTACAGACTCACTGTGTTGTCGCTTCACTGTTTTCGTGTCCGCGTGTCGTTTATATTTATTTGCTACTATTATACTGGACTCATTGCGAATGGGAAAACAGTGAAGCGACAACACGGTGAGTCTGTAGGAGGGACTTTAGGAATTGACAGGAGTTGACATAGGAGTTGACATAGGGAGTTTACTAGGAGTTGACATAGGGAGTTTACTAGGAGTTGACATAGGGAGTTTACTAGGAGTTGACATAGTCGTTCGTTTCCTTACTCTGACCTAAAAGAGGATTTTGTTGTCATTTGTCATTTCATATCGTTTTTTGTTTTCACTTTCCTTTCAGCTACAACTTTTTTCGTAACTATATGCATGTAGAAAACACAAAATATTGTTCCATGTTCCATTTGTGATGATTTTGGTATACAAACTTGTGTGTGTGTATTTGTGTTTTTGTCAATATTGCGGTCGCCAGTGGGGGGACTTTTCTGGGGAAAGAGAGCGGAAAAAGAAAAAAAAGAGTACAAAAGGCAAAGTTATCAAATTGTTAATACTCAAGTTACAATATAAGCATGGCACATTATATTCTATCAGACATAGTCAGTTCCTATATATTAAGTCTAATTTATTGTCCATTGTACTTTTGGGGTGTCTTTGTACCATTTGCGTTATTAATTACTTCATTTTTTATCTACCATAGCTCGTAGGCTCGCTCTCTCGATTCCACAGATGGAAAACTAAAAGCATCGTCAACAAAAGGAATAAGTCACCGTCGCATATGTAATATGTGTGACCGACCACCTAATCTTCGTATACAGATATATTCGATGTATATAGTTTCAACTTTCCCTTCATGATAAAATTCGTTCGATTACTCACCTGCCGTGCAGAGGCGTACGTCTTCATCATAGCCGTCGGAACAATCTACAAATATTATTTTTTATGAGAAATCATTATTAAATGCAATTTCATATTGTTTTTATTAGGTACCTACTTTTACTACGGAAATAGAAATCCTTGTGTTTTTCAAAGTTTTGTTAAACTGAATAAATTCTACTATATATTTATATCTAGAACACATTCAGAATGAAACATTTCAAGCAAAGATTTTCAATCAAAAAACCGTTTTTTAAAGATAAATATGGAAAATAGACGAGTATAAAATCTGAAGAGGGAAATTGAGACTGGACTAAATAGTTCATACCTGGAGCTCCGTCACAAAGATATTGGATACTGATGCACTTTCCATCTCCTGGACACTTGAATGGTTGATAGGGATGACACAAATCACCTAAGTTCACAATTGCACAAAAACACACAAAAACACTTACATTTTTTTCAAGGAAATACAACTTGCATAGTTTTTTTTATTATGTACTCCCTAAAGTTTCAATTCAAAAGCGACTTTAAGTATAAAAATCCACACTCCACACACATTACACATTAGACTACTTTAAAATTCCCAATTCACACACACACACCCAAAAAAAGATTTCCTTCCCGACAACACGAGTTAACTAGCGAATAAATTGGACCAGAAAAAAGAAACATCCATATTATTATTACATCTAGAAGACTCTTTTGGTTTATTCTCCCTTTCTCTTGGATTTACTCACGTGTGTACTTGTACTTTTACTTTTTATATTCACATTCACACATCTACTTTCACTCTGTCTCCATGAGTTTTGCTTTGACTTTTTTTTCATAGGGCTAAAAGTGAAAACGTGCTGTCTCTGAGTCCTGTGTGTGTTTCTCTATTGAATTATGAGATACTGAAAGACTCTGACTACAGATATGGGAGGACTTTATGACAGATATAGAATACGAGTCATTCCCAAAGGATCATGGCCATAATGTTCAATTAGAAAGCCTCTCCTTTATGTATCTTTCTCTCTTTCTCTCTCTTTCTCTCTCTCTTTCTTTTTCTCTGTTTGATATCGAACTGTCTCTAGCTTTCTCTCGGTGTTTCCAATTGGAGAGAAACAGAGAGAGAGAGAGAGACATCAGACATGGCGCTTAGGGTTACATGCCGTGTGGCAATGTAATACTAGAACAATATTATCTTTTCCCCTGTTCATACTCTCATCTCTTATGATGATCATATGATGAGATAATCAACTCTCTCAACTACAAATACCATACTTCATACGGACCGACTGCCGACTACCGACTAGCAACTCAACGAGTGACCTTAAAAGCTTTAGTGAAGCCTTCAGTGGAGCCTAAAAAAACTTCTAGCATGAGATCTTATATGTGAAAACTATGTAGAGCTCTGCCTTTGAGTACAGCTGTCTGCATTGTGATCCATGTTTAGAGAGAGAGAGAAAGTGCACTTTCACTCTTTTTCTCTGACTATGTACACCGAGCTTTCTCTTTTTCTGAATTTCCTCTGACTCTCGGCCTTTCTCTCTTCCACTCTCGTGCTCTCTTACTCGTTCACTTTGGTCGCTCTCTCTCTCTCTCTTTCCAAAATAAACTGTGAAAGTAAGGTCTCATTTCATCCCATGAGAGTTTGAGTAACGAACCATCCTCACTCTTTCCTCTTTGGGTCCACCTACTCAAACATGGAGTCTATGAGTTTGAACCATACAATATACATTTCATGTACATATGTATATGAAATGGTGTACTTTTTTTTGCTAAATTAATCATTTATCAACTTCCGATCTCATCTCCGGATTTTCCTCTTTGAAGCCATCAAATTTTCACAATGTCGATTTACAGGCCGTTTTGAATAAAGGGAAAAATCTTTTTTGACATATGTAGCAAGTAGGGGAGGATTATTTTCATTAAATATTCCTTTTGTTCATAATGCTCAAAACTCAAATTTTATTTCTGTCTGGGATTTTTAGATCATTTGTACTGTTTTTAAAAGGAGGGAGAGAGAGAGAGAGAGAGAGAGATGCATAACCAGTTGGAGAACTTTCCAAGTTTACCCCATTTTCGTCTAGGTGATCTACATTCAAATTGGGTTTTGGATTAATTGAACCTGAATTGAATAAAATTCCGTGTTTCGTATATATTTGTACAGATTTTGAGTGCTACTACTGCCGATTGAATGAATTCATTAAGTATTCAAGTATAAGAAAATCATTTGGAGTCTTAACCAAGAAAATACTAATATTTGATAATTGCTTGACCTATAAAAAGTTTATTTTTAATTTTTTTTATAATTCTTGGAGGAAATAAAGGGGAAAACTTACCATCTCGTTTAAATTTTTGAATATCATAGAGCTTCTGCAAGTCAATCGAGTAGACGGCAGATGAGCAGAAAGCGACGAAGAGAAGTGCAAGAGCAACACTACTTCCCAACATGTTGACGATTTTCATTTGGATCCTCTCGACTTGTTAATAAATATTTCCCCCTCGCAAAATATATTTCGCAAGCCCTCAAGTTTCCTTTTGAGAAAACTTGTGTGTCTTTAGAAGTCTGATGACTTGTTTCGTAAGAGTATGAATGGCGAAATTAACAGTTGCCACGAATAACAGATTTCTCACAATTTATGTATTTTTAGTAGCACTTTTAATGTGAATCTGGTTTTGAAGGGTTTTTTTTAAATTATTATTTTGTTTTATTCCTGCTCGTGTAATAAATAGAATTTAGTTTTTTTTAGGATTTTAATATAATTTCTTTTTTGTTTGCACAGGTACTTTGATTAATCAATCGTAAGTAAGGAGATGTGATGAAGATTAAATGAATCTGTGATATGTATGTTTTCATATAATATCTCGATCCAATCTATTTTTTTTCCAATATAGGATTTATATATTTGTTTGTATTATTTGTAAATAATTCAACTTTTTATTTTGTGAAAAGTGACTGAAGATTTATTTTAAAAGTGTATATATTTACGTGTGAATATATATATGTCTGCGATAAAAATGAAAATAACGAAGCTTTTTTTTTCTCCTTCCGTTTTTTGAGAGCTGGAATTCTTTCTTTCGTGAGGATATTTCTCGGATGTCAATTGGTATGTGTGTGTCTGTGAGTGTGTAAGTGTATACTTTGTGTCTGTATTTTATATTTTAAGTGCTTGGGAAGCACAGCCACGTACGAGGAACTTTACTATGTCCACCGTTGTCGGCAACGGTACTTGGAGTCAACTGGAGTTTTGAGTCGAGTAACGGTGCTTCTTCTATAAGCTTTTGGGACTCTCGTGGTTCCTCTTTGTGCGCTCTTGTCTTGCGAGTTTTTTCGTCAATTCGCCTCTTTCGCCTTCGCAATATTCGGAAGTGTCTCTCTCTAGTTCTCCATACCCACACACATAACACACATAAGCATAAGCTGAACACTCACTCCAACATGGAGAAAGTGAGAATATTACTCTATACAATTTCCCTATTCGTCAGCACTTCTGTCTCTGAATTCCAAATGTACTAGAGTATACAGAAAATAGAATGAAATGTCGGTAATAATATAGAATGTAGGTACTTAGTTCATGTCGGTATATCTATGTACTATGTGCATATGGTAAACTTGAGTGTGAAATGCTCATTCATATATCGTACATATATACGTATGTACACACTCGGTTCTATATCGTTCGTAGGTTTATCACGCATGCCATCATGGTCATGAGAATTGGATTTTGCACGTCACATTCTCCATCTTATATATATACACACAAAGTACTATACGAGCAGGTACGTCCGTACGTGCATGGATTGAATGTACTTATGGACTAGTCAGTCAAACTTATGCATTGTACATACATACATACTTATTCATGTGTTTATGTATTTCCATTTTGTAATCGGTACAGCTGTACAGGGCTCTCATTCTAGTCTGGAGCTCCTTTCTTCTCCACTGTTTTCATTCCCTAAAGCCTCAAATGTACAAATTCTAAATCTAAATCTAGTCCAGTAATACCAAATTTTGTAAACTATCTCTCTCTCTCGAATTTCTATCTTCAACTCTACCCATACGGAAATACGGATATCCAATCGCTCCAAATAAAAACTCTCAAGTGTAATCCAAAAGTTTCCATTCGAAATGAAAATGAACATATCACCTCATCACCTCACCATTGGACTTTTCCCTGTATTTGTCCAGTTTAAACATATATTTACATTTACATATATTTACATATCGTTGTTGCTCATATTCATGTTTGGTATACGGTCATATTAATCGTTTTTCGTTTTGTGGTTTTCACTTCTTGTTGTTTTTGTGAATTTGGTGATAACATTGATCAAGATCCATCAAATGGGAATTTCTTATTATTTCTTAATTAGAATTTTTATCTGAGATTTCCTTGTTTTGAAAAATTATGTCAACATTCCAGAGTTAAATTACATTAGATTTGTATCGCAATCGTATATTATGGTGAAGGGTCTATATATAGGAAATATTATTGCTATGAACTATGAAACTATATTACATTCTGGCGAGTACATTAATACGATATGTATATGAAGCTAATTAAGTAAAACATTTTGTTAAATGTGAGCCCACCACAAACGTCACGTAGTTCTCCATAATTCCATAATGCCTATTAATTTATCCGTATAAAACAAAAAGTGAAAACAAAAGGGATAATTGTTGTTGTATGCTCCAAGCTTATAATAATAATAATATGTAGGAGTACTTATTTGTGTTCAAACTGAAATTGTGCTAATAATTGTAAAGGCCTAACGGCAAAATACACATACATAACGGTACACACACGCCCACACAATTCTCATTTTGCTTTCTCTTTTGAGTATTCACACACGTAGACGAAAACGATAATGCGGGAGAGAGGTATAAAATAAAACGTACATATGAGCTCACGAACGCAATCAGTCAGCTTTATCTTTCGCCATTCCCCCCGAAAAGAAAAAAATTTCTTTCTTTTTGTACCACATGTATCTTAAATTTTCATCTGGTGCTCGTTGCTCATGCTGGTAAACTTCTATATGTATGTATACTATACATATGACGGATTTCCATTACAATTTGTTTGTTGTATAAAAATATGTACACGTACCAACTCACACGTATATACACACAGAGAAATCCTTTTGCATTTTTCTTTCTTTCCTCCCTTTCTATATACTTAAGTAATGCCAAAATCTATTCGTATTCAAGCTCGAGTCGTGTGTGCGTGCAAGTCTGACGAGGAGTGAAAGTATTTATCTAAATACATGTGTGTGTGTATTTGTTTTGTTTTTCATTATTTACTTGTAGTTGTAGTAAAAATATTATCGTTTTGAGTATGAATGTGTATACAGTTTGTATTAAATTGCAATACTGTACAATTTTTCACAGTACGTAATATCCCGTCACAATGTGTGTGTGTAGCCTTTTGCACGTCTATATAAGCAAAAGAAATAAAATGGATTCAGCTTACAAATTTGAATATTCTCGTTGTGAAGGTTTTTTTTTTTGCGTATTTTTCATTTTCTTTATATTTTTTTTGTGTTGAAAACATGTTTTCATTTTCATTTATTGCACTCTATTTATGAGTTGGTGTTGTTCTGTAGGTGCAATAGTGACGTTGATGAAGCTTGGCAGGCCAAATTGGGAGAAAGTGTGTGAAGCCGCCTCACTTTCTATTGTACATGGGACAGCCATGAAATAAAATGTATACGTACAGTTCTCCCAAGAGACAATTTTGACGGGTTGGAATTCTAAAAATATACACAATTCCTATACTGTTTTTTTGTGTATCAGACAATAGATCACGGACTTAAAATGAATGGAGAGAACGAATATGTACATGCATGTAATAAGCGTAAAGGGTTTTGGCAATCACTGTGTCAACATTAGCCAATGAAAGGCCACTACTAGTACCATCGTGCGTGATACCTCAGAACCCTAATGGTTTTCTTTTCTCAATAGAGGCAAACCGTATACTTCTAAGCCGCGAGAAATTGAAACCCGGTCTTTACTATTGAAAAATCTTTTCACGATTATCATTATCAATATCAACTTTAATCATCTTCAATTTTAATATTCATCATCATCTCCATCCTCATCGTCATTTAGTAGTAGTATGTAGGTAGTAGTAGTATGTTTGTGTGTTGTATGAATGTGAATATGTTTGCGTGAATGTCAGCACCAAATGTGATAGTGTACCGGGGAGGAGAACGGTCACTTTACTGGTGCTGAAAAAACAATGTTTGGTAAAATCGTCCACGGGTGGTTAAAGGGGTGTACTAAATGGACTAGACGCATGGGTTAAAAAAAGTGTTGAAATTTTCTTTGATTTTTTTGATTTTTCTGGAATTTGATGGGTATGTTTTTCGTTGCATAAACTATGCCCGTCCAGTTTTAAATTTTTTACAGCGTCGTTTGACCTCAGTGGGTCACCAAAGGTCAACAACGGAAGTTGATAGCATATAGACGTGCAGTACACCAAATTTTCAAACATTTGGTCCTCATTAACTTTTCTTGACTGACCAACTTTGTATCTCCAATGGTTGGAATTCCAGCGGTCAAATAAAGGTCACAGGGGGTCAAAAGTCAAAGCTGTTCAATTTTATTTCTAAAAAATCGTACAACATATTCTGTCAATGCGCAAAAATGTGTGATGCTTTTAGTACGCCGCATTCGGGAATCTTGGAAAAAACTCGTTTAGCCTGTTTGCATCAAGGGGCAAAAAAATGTAACTGTACTTGTATAGCATCTAAACCGTATACTGTCGTCTAATTTTAAAACGTTTTTGGCAGAAAACCGAACAAAGAAAAGTAAGTTCTTTGTATGTCGATGGCGGCGGGTCGGCTGGAAGACCTGGAGTTGAAAGGCCTATCCAAAGTATGGGATTTTCTTTTTCTTGTGGTGCTTTGCGTAATTATTCGATTTCATGATTCTTATAAGATCACGACTTTTTTTTCTATTGCTTGTTGTTTACGGATAAAACAAATATTATGTTTTTGATGACTTTTTTTATGAAGATTTTTAATCTTCCAATAAATAATGAGACGGAAAGAACTTGAAAGAGAGTAGCAATTTTCGGAAGAAATAAATTGAATTGGTTAATAATGAAATTGAAACTCGCTTAAATTGCCTAACAATAATTTACTTCTTTTATCAGCCCAAAATCCTATCTACTTAAGTTGTACTTTTGCATCTACTTTCACGCAGCAGTTGCATGTTAGTAATTTGCACTGTGTTTTTACTATTAGAATAATAAGTAAGCCGGCGAGGAAGAAGAGATTTTTTTTTTTTTATAAATATTTCATATTTATTTTTCTATCCTTAACCTATGCTTAACCTATTTACAGTTTTTTTGATTAATAGAGAAACCAGGACGACTTATTTGTAGTTGTTACATGTCCGAGTTTCTCTGTGAGAATAAATCTTGAATGCGGCAATTTCTTGAGTGTTGTGTGTAAATTTCCATTCTCCCCTTACGTACTAGTAGAGATGAAAATGGAAATTTGCTAGACAAAATCCTTATCATCGCTGGTCAAGGCTGATTTTATATATGATAAATTTAACATTACGTTTTGCAATACGAATTCATTCATCACTAAATTTCTCATAGGCAAATCCTTAACTTATTTGACCTATTCATTTCCTCATTCGAAGGAAACATCATGCGATGATTTTTACCTATGCATTTCCATAGGTAAAATATTAAAGTTGAATAATATATTTTCCTTATAAAGGAACGTAATCTAAAGTTCAAACTCGTGTTTGACTTTCCTTATCAACTTAAACTAAAATTAAATACCTTGGAAAATGTCTCATGAGAGAGAAAAAATAAATATTTTTTTACGAGTAAATGAGCATTTCCTCAGCATTTTTTTACAGGTATACTTAATCAATAAATAGTAAATGGATGAAATGAAATGTGTTAAATTTCACACTTCATTTCCCATAGAATTCATATCAATTAATCATAAATTCATGTATTTTATGGATAATCAATTTTACGTCCAACACTTGTCGACTTACGCAAATCTCATTTTGACTATTACCTGGTTATTTTGTTTCAGGATGCACAATCCCAATGGGATTGTAGGCTGAGGGACAGGCAAGCGCACATGGAGTGGAATTTGACAAAGAGGATATGGAGAACAAATATACAATAGAACATGAGACAAGAAATAAAATTAGGCGAGCAGGAACTGAGACAAGAAAAAGGTTTAGAAAAACGGAGGCCGGAAAGATTAAGGAAAAAGAGGGAGACAAGCAAAAAATAGGAAGAGAATGAGTCCGTGAAAATACCCAAAGAAACAGCCACAACAACAAAACCCACACCGGCAACAGCTTCGGTTTCACAACAAAAGCTGAAGCTCTCCCACTACTCCACAAATCAGATTGCCAACCGGATAAAACGTCAAATAAAAATTCAGACTTATTCATACTGTTTCCCCAAAACAACAACAGCAACAAACAACAAAAACTCAAATATTTGCTTCAAATTCCACCTAAAACCCAGACACAGCAACGTCAACTTCTACGTAGGATTCACCAACCTCATCAACAACAATCCTTCAAGTTATCAGATTTCCTTTCCAAAATTCTTGTACATTTTTTAAATTCAATAAATTCTTCCTCACTATTTGTTTATGTTCATCTCCTCAAAGACGTTTTCAAAATTACAAAACGGTACACTGCTATTTCTACAGTTATTGCATGAACCGGTATGGGAACTTCTTTTAAGCCTTGGCATTTCGTTCGTGAAACTCCAAAAAGCGCTATAGCCGAAGTGGTTAATTCTAAAAGGACCTATGTGCTCAGTGGAGAATTTAGAATAAGACACAAACGCGGCATTGTGCATTTTGAATTTGGCATATAGGAACATTGGGTCATTGTGAAAAGGACTTATGCGTCGAGATGAGTATTTTACAAAGGGCCTAACTGCACTTTTGTAAAAATTACAAGAGAATGAAAAAACAGTTTTTAATGCATTATAATCAAATTAAATACCTTTTAGGCCTTAAATTAAGCGAATGACTTT
>JAIUND010001520.1:0-34040 GCA_034699125.1 Gisinianus flammeolus | reverse complement strand
TGCGGATCTGCGACCTTGACCAAAGTTAATCATGTTGAAGGGTCAGTCTTTCCCATATAGTCCCATTTCGATCGGCCGGTCACACCTGAAAAAGTTCCCTTGTGAGACAGACGAACCTGCATTTGATCGGGTTTGAAAACAAATCCACCGAGATCTCCGTCCATTCTTGCAGCTTGGAAAGTCCATCTTGATCCCTATAAATTGAATTCAAAATTGAAATGGTTTATGAATAAAACACTGACGAAATAATGGGAAATGGAAAATCTTCCTCATTTTATCATCATTGTAATGAATATTAAGAGTTCAAATTCTAAATCCAACCTGTTGATCAAATAAAGCCCAAAAAAGAGGCAGAGGAATATACAAAAATAAAACTCGGAGTAAAATTTTAATGTCCATAATGTCTCGTTTGCTGTATTTATCATCGGCATAGTCCATCCAGTGATCTTTCTTGTCTTTACTTTTCCGTTTACGAGATAAGGCATGCTAAAAATATACATTAATCATTAAGTAAAACATAAAATAAAATAAAATGGCTTAATAAAATACTATTGACAATTGAGCATATGGTAAATGTGAATTCATGTTTATATTTCTTACACCAATGGTTTTGATGACAGCGACGAAAACATTTCCTTCCGGTTTCCTGATCACGTACATAAATCGTCCGATTAGGAAAACGACTATGAAAATTTAAATGACCCAAATTATTATTAAACAAAATGTAACACGCGCAAAAGTACAATGAAAAAATCCATCAAGTTTGAATAAGTAATTCTAAGTAAGCATTTCTAATTTACTTAATGATACGATCATAAGAACGGCTGGAACACCAAACGCCAACGGATAACAAGTATCATCCCCAAAACATTTGATATCCTTTCTGAAAATGGGTGTGATAAATGTGGAAATGAGAGAACCTGTATAGAAACAAAAATCAAATATTTTCATCATGCCCACAAACTGCATTTTTTTCAACAAAAAAGAACCTTGAAATTCAGGTTGACTTTGAATGATTCCGTGTACCGGCATTAATGGAAAAGTAGAAGATGGAGAAAAATGATCCCAATTGTGCTTCCTGTTCGGGTAATTTGAACTGATCTCCACCAAAAGCTATATAGATTGAACAAGGACATTGATTCATAAATAGAACATACAACTCAGAAAATAGGGTTTCTATCATGATGATGTCACTGAAAATGAGGACTCACCTGATACGCAAGGTTTGATTCCACCCGTACCAAGTGCAATGAGAGCCAAACCGATCATACTAAAAGGACTGTGAGGATCAATACATAAAATTCGATTAGGATTACTTCAATTACTTACAGGTAATAATGAGATTTGTGTTTATTTGAAAACAATTTAATCAATGGATTCTCACACTGCTGGGATAGCCACATGCGGATTTGTTGCAGCCAGTGATAGCACAACGTTACCAATCGCGTACACAATGGACAGGTAAAAGATTGTTCTGAAAAAATCATTCAAAATTTGCAAAAGAGTTCAAATTCATCGTTTTTTTCCCCGAATGTTGAATAAATATTTCGGATACGAAAACCGAAAACAGAGATTTTTTACTATGTATACCTGAATTTTCCGAGGAAGGAATCTGCAATGATGGAGCCAAACAATGGTGTGAAATAGCACAACATTGTGAACGCATGATAAATAACCGTTGCAAAATCATCATCAAATTTGAGCACATTTCTAAGGTACAAAGAGAGAATGGCTGGAAGAGATCAAAACAGAAAACCGGATTAATTTCCCATCATATACTAATACAAATCATACATTGTACATACTCAATGTACAAAAAAATCAAATTTTCTTGCAGAACTTCAATCCTAAATTGCTTAAACTTACCTCGCATTCCATAGTAGCTGAAACGTTCGCAAAACTCATTGGACAAGATGAAAAATACACTTTTAGGATAAGGAATTTTCTGAAAACAAAACCGGAAAAATATATCTATACATTTCAGCATTTTTCAAATCAAATCATCTATCATCTACAAATTTTTCCCCTCCCCGAAAAAAATCACTGCATAAAATTTACCTTTGCTGTAGCCTCCACATCTTGGTTTGTGTCAGCAGGCAGATCTAATGAATTCACAAAGGAAATTTTATTTTAAATTTTATCGAGGGGCGTTTCGAGACAGTCTAAAACTTTTCACGATTTTCCAACTCCAACGCAAAACTCTATATACAGCAGATAGATAGAGACTATTGTCTATATAGTACATTTTTATATCCGAATTTCCAATATCTATAAACATTGTGAAGGCGATCGAGGAGTCCATTTAAAAATGCCTTAATTATCTTCCTTGGAAGCAGTAAAGATTATATAGTATGTCGTTAAGTATGCTGTAATGAAAATTGGTTTGGTCGTATATATTTACTTGAATTCCGATTATCCTTGTCCTGGGACGCCATTGTGAAATCGGATGTCTAAAACACTGTATTAAATTAAATTTCACCAACTATAAGTTCAGTTTAAGAGTTAAAGATGATGACAGGAGTCCGTCATTTGATTTACTATGTATAAGGAGAGACGACCGTCGCCGTCGGTGACCTCTCAATAACTGTCCCAAATCCCAAAATCCACAATTGATTTAGTACGCTTCACAATCTTTTTGTCATGAACAATTACCGGAGAGAGAGTGTCTGCATGATATCATTTGATTTTGATTTTGCAATTTTGAACCTTTTCAATTTTCAAGTAGTTAATACAAAGTACAATGAGGCTCCTCGTTTTCTATTGTCTTCTCATGTCTCATCTGAATATATGAATCTTTCTCTTTCTCTCTCTCTCGTCAATTCGAATATGTACATTCCACTGAAATGTGTCGGGTAAAACCAAAAGCTTATCAGTACCTACAATATCATTTTCCCGATTATTACAACTTGTTGTTGTAAGTACATCTACTCATAATAGATACGTTCAAAGTTACAGTGTTCACATTCCCTTTGTTTTTTGACTTTTTGCTTTTGTTCAATCAAAATCAAATCACATCCAATGATACCGTGAACTGAGTGTACCGTGTGGTGTTGCTATTGAGGAGACATTTTTTGACATGATTTTGGACACAACCTGATAAACACTAGTGATTATTTTTTTGATTGCTTTTCACAGAAGTATTTATATTGATTTTTTGAGTGCATAAACTCTGACATACCACAAAGTTAATGTTGCAGAGTGAAAGTTAATATCAGTATGTATACCATGTATTCAGGCTAATTCAGTAATTCTATACTGCTTCTGCTTTCAAAGCTGGAACTATGGAATGTGTTTTATTATTATGTTTACATATCGCACAGTCTAATCTTTTTATTGCCAGTTAATTACCAGTACTTTTATCAAAAGTTATTATATGATTTTCCACAGGTAGAATATCCGTCTTTGTTAATTCAATGGGTGAGGATAATATTATTATTATTATTTATATGTAGGTAAATATAGTAAATATTTATGTTGTCGCTTGTAGGGGAAAATAAAAAAAAGACAAACGTCTGTGCCTTGGCTCAGTCAACATGATGAATGAATTTTATATCGTATAAGTAAAAACTTCGTGCTCATAATACATAATATGAGCCTCATATAATTTGATTAAAAACTCACACAATGCAATATAAATGATGTCATAATAATATTATTACGTGTTTCGTGTCGTGTATTTATTAGTAGAAGAATAGATTTTTGTGTTCAGTTGTTCAGTTTTCGGCATAACCACTTTTACTACTTTACATACATATATATTTGTGCATGCATACAAATACATTGAAATTTGATTAAAAATTGCACGTAAGTACATTACTTACACATGTATATCTATGTACAAAACTTGGAGATCATAAGGTCAAAATTGTATTGTAGAATTTTGTCGGAAATTCGGAAATGACAACATCAAATCCCTGAATCAAAGTTAGTCTAAATGTAGCAGTAACTTCACATGAACCACGTGACATGTTAATTTTTTAAATAACTAACCAATTCACCGGAAGACTAATTAAAAATTGAAAATGTACTTAATAATATGTATTTATATACTTATCATGTTTTATCTTCATTCAACTTCCAGTATAGTCCCACTCTCAAAATCTTCAGCCTTGTTTAAACAATTTTACTGATATGGATTTAAACGAGAGTTAACTATATCGCACTTTAAATGTTGTAGAGTTCCTAATACCGTGACGGGTGACGGTATTACCTTCTACTTTTTTAATGATTGCTGATGTCGGCTCTAGTTTTAATTCCGATGAACTGTAAAACAAAAGTACATACTTAGAGTCGATACTAAATTCATGCATCATCGGCATTTCTACGTAGTAAATAAATACTTTTAAAGTATTCACATTCACCATTTCAGAGTCACTTTATTTCCCTGAGTGAGACGTTATCTCACATCTGCAATGCAAAATTAATTTAATGACGTTCGTAAATGACAACTGAAGTTGCTGAAATCACTGAAATAACGAAAATTTGTTTGAATTTTAATATGAAAAAATGCTATTAGGTACTGTGTACTAATGCTAAATACTAATATGCTATTATTAGTGTATATTTTTGAGATTTTCAAAGTCAGGGAAATGTGAGACGAGGATTTTTGGTATGAAAACTTGAAAACACTCGAGGCTTGTTCAGCAAAAATACGACGACCGGTGTGCTATTTTGATTTGTTTCAAAATTCTTCATATTTCATATGGAAATTGAGTATTTTGAAATGAAAACATACTTTTTGGATTAACGAGTAATTATTCATTGTATATTGGACTATTGGACACAATTAACATTCAACAACTGAGAGGGGACTGGAAAATTCACTTTTGAATTGGATTACAAAAAAATAGGTATTTAAATTTTAAACTTCCATTGTTTTTGATTACTTGTTTAATTATATAAATAAATACAAATTACTTGTTGAAAATTTCGTCAACATGATTTGTGATTTCTATACAGTCTTAGAAAGCTGTACGTCCATACTTTTTAATTGTGGTTGTTGCCATTAAAATTATTAATAATATCAATATGGGTAGATATACATTGTGCATTTTTAAGGGTACGTGAGGAAAAGTACCGAGCTTTTGAAGTTGATTTAAAGAGAAGGACACATTCGTTAAATCATGGGGATTCTTGAAAAGATTTCCGACATTGAACAGGAAATAGCCCGGACCCAAAAAAATAAAGGTTAGTTAAATATGACATAAGTACATATTAGCATTGTTTTTATTTTGACATGATTGATATGATAACTAATACAATTAAAATTTGTTTGCTTTTATATAGCTACGGAGTACCATCTTGGAGTTCTCAAGGCAAAATTAGCAAAATATCGTTCACAACTATTGGAACCTCCGAAGAAAGGAGGTGAAAAGGGAGAAGGCTTTGATGTACTCAAATCAGGCGATGCTCGTTGTGCCCTTATAGGCTTTCCTTCTGTTGGAAAAGTAAGATTTTTGAATATACATACTTATATACACATATATATTTTCATGATTCAAATTAAAAGGAGGAAAATGAATGTGATATATTTTATATGCATTTTTATTTTGTGTATATATAGTCTACTCTTTTGAGTACAATCACAAGAACGGAGAGCGAATGTGCCTCATATGAATTCACAACCTTGACTTGCATTCCTGGTGTTATCGAATATAAAGGAGCCAATATCCAATTATTGGATTTACCTGGGATCATTGAAGGGGCCTCTCAAGGAAAAGGTCAGCATAAATATTTTCAACCATTCGTATTTATTTTTATATTTCTTATTGTATACAATGATGAATACATATCCTTGCTCTCCAAGTTGTCCATTTATTGGACAGCAATGAAAGTCAATAATTGGCCCCCTTTTCTTCGTGTGAAGACAAAGGGCTGAGATATACAATAGAATATTATAAATAGTATCGCATGTGGAAAATGTTTTAAATTTTTGTTTATCAAATAATGATATTTTTTTAAATCATTCATTTTGTCAGGTCGTGGACGGCAAGTTATTGCTGTAGCTAGAACGTCTGATGTGGTGATCATGATGTTGGATGCAACCAAAGGAGAAGTCCAAAAAGCACTTTTAGAGGCAGAGTTGGAATCTGTTGGGATTCGTCTTAATAAAAGAAAGCCAAATATTTACTTTAAGGTAATGGGATCATTTTTCTAATGGTTTAATTTCATGATGATTCATGGATCATTAACATAGTAATCAATCTTTATTTTGCTTTCAGATTAAAAAAGCTGGTGGTTTGTCATTCAATGCAACTTGCACGCTGACACGTTGTGATGAAAAGCTCGTGCAGTTGATTCTTCACGAATACAAGATTTTTAATGCTGAGGTATATTTCGTTCATTATACTATTCAACTATAATCAGAAGGATAATTTCTGTGCAAAATAAGTAATGGCATGGCATAACAAAAATTCCACTGTCGTCCCTACAATAGTTTTATCTTTTAGTTTTCCATGTTTCTGTGCATTTGTATCATCTATCATTATTTTTTATTTATATTATTGTTTTTATTTTCATTCTCAGGTACTTTTCAGAGAGGATTGCACCGCGGAGGAACTCATTGACGTAATTTCAGCTAATCGTGTGTACATGCCCTGTATATATGTCTATAATAAAGTAGATCAGATTTCCATTGAAGAAGTGGATCGAATTGCTCGAATACCGTATAGCGTTGTTGTCAGGTAAATATTATTGTCTACAATTTTTAATGCAACCAACTAAATTAATGGATGATACTGAAGTATAATATGTGTAATACATTATTTGTATTTCAGTTGTAACATGAAATTGAATTTGGACTATTTATTAGAGGTTTTATGGGAAAATTTGGCATTGATAAGAGGTAAGACATGCAAAGGAAATAGTTCTGAATTGTATAATCAGTATGAACTGTTTTTCATACTTATTTTATAAATCTTTTCTTTTAGTTTACACAAAGAAACCGGGTGAGTCTCCAGATTTCGAAGATGGAATTATTCTAAGGAGAGGTGTAACAGGTAACATTAAAATTTTAGGAAATGAATACAATTAAATATTAAATTAAAATACGATTATCAATGGACAAACATTTCATTATTTTTCGTCAACAGTTGAACATGTATGCCACGGGATTCACAGGACACTTATGCAAGATTTTAAATATGCACTTGTCTGGGTAAATATATATTCACAACTTTTAAAACAATCTGAGCATAGTAGGTGAGAGTATCAACTATTATTATATTGCCATTTCCAGGGAACAAGCACCAAATATTCACCCCAGAGAGTTGGAATACATCACATCGTTCATGACGAGGACGTAATCAGAGTAAGTATATTAATAGCAATGATTCTTCAGTAAACTGAGAATTGCATTCCTTGCATAAAGCTACAATGTTTTTTTTTTTTCAATTACAGGTGGTGAAAAAATAATTTGGGAAACTGGAAAAAGCAGGGTACTATTACATTTTACTTTAAGTAATACCTTGGGTAATACCTTGTTATTGAGTAAATACTGCATGAAAGAAGATAAAGAAAGAAGATATTTACAGAATAAAAGTGCTGTTTTACATAATGTAATTCCTAATTACGCATTTCACGGTTCAGGCAATTAATTAATAGTTTGAATGAGTTCTGCCCCAGAATTTTTATGTTCGTAAGTATGATACAATAATTGAAAAGCGTTGGGTTAAAATTTCATTACGATTTCTAATCATTTTTGGAAGGATCGACGAGATCTTTTTGTATACTATAGTATTGAAAAATAAATTCTGTGGATTCCATTTTAACTGTCCCTCATAAATATTACCTTAATATAACGAATAAATTCAGTGCTAATTTGTCCATTCAATATAGAATTTGTTATAATATTTAAACTTTAATTCAATTACATTAACTCATTTCCATGTGCATTTCTAATTTAAGAAGCCATTCTACTATGATTCTACTGTAGACTCACTAAAGCATGCTATAATAATTTATAAATAGACAATTTTTAAATAGAGGCAGATTACAATTTTTTGTGATGAATTCATTCTAATCATCCAAGGATTTTTAATCGTAAGTCGCAGAAGAAAAAGACTCAATATTAAAAGTGTTAAATCTGACTAACAAAGTATAGCAAAGCATAGTTAATTTACGTGGTGGTTTTAATTGTTACAGCGATAATTCTGTGAATTTAATAGCAAAAGTTAACTAGTGCATAGAACTAGACTACGTGTGATTCACACGGTGTGAAAAAAAAGCTCAACATGAGAAACAAATTGTTTCAAACAATTCATGTGAATATTTAGTAATAGATACGTTAAACAACACGTAGGTTATCATTTCCAATTTTCTATAATTAAATAATATTTTTGCAAATCCAGAGTTGTCTACATTATTTACTCCATTTAAATAATCCTGTGGTCTTTAAGAGTGTATACTACATATTGGAAATTTGAGATTTCAAACTTTGAAATTCAAAGTGATATTTTACATAAATATAAGTGGTGAATTTCTAAAATGTCTGATGAAATATTAGCCACCTTAAAAATACTTATTATTGGACAGAGCGGAGTTGGCAAATCCTCGTAAGTTGTTTTTTTTTGTTTTGTGCATGTTGGCAAACATTGTCTACGAATTAATAAAATTGAAATGAAAACGTTGATGACTTGTTTTCTAATTTTTGCTGTGTGTCAATTTTTGTTCGTATAGATTGCTGATCCGTTTTACCGATGATGTATTTGATCCTGATCAACCCGCAACCATTGGCGTAGATTTCAAAGTCAAAACTTTAAGTGTGGACGACAATTTAGTAAAGCTAGCAATATGGGACACAGCAGGTTGATTTTACTCTCATTTGTAACGAAATCAATAATCAACATCTTAAATTGACTTTGATTAAACTGTAGTATTTCATCATTTCACAGGTCAAGAACGATTCCGAACTCTAACTCCTAGCTATTACCGAGGTGCCCAAGGTAAGGAATTGCCTGCAATCAAGCGATTATGACGCATTTTATAGTTGAAAACATGTTATACTCAAAGAAATAACTGTATGTACTGTTTTTAGGTGCTATTTTGGTTTATGATGTGAGTAGCCGAGCTTCATTTGAACGGTATATAAAGCTCATAAGAAAGTTTATTGACGTTGATTGTTGATAATTGATACTGTGGAAAATTTCCATTATTGTAAATTAATGATATTAATGAAAAAACTATTATGTTTTACATTATAAATTTCGTATACAGATTAGAACCGTGGCTTCAGGAATTGAATACGTACGCAACTAAAACTAATATTGTTAAAATGTTGGTGGGGAACAAAATAGATAAGGTAATTATTCATTCAACATTGACTGGTCATAAATTGTCATAAATTGTCATTATTTTTATTTGCACTCAAGTACATGCATGCAATTTCCTGTAGTTTCAACTCGTAATTTTGTTATTATTGTTTTAGGAAAGAGCTGTGAGCCGTGAGGAAGGCTTGCAGTTTGCTCGTCGTCATGCAATGCTATTCATAGAAGCTAGTGCCAAGTCAAAGGAAGGTGTTCAGTGTGCCTTTGAAGAACTTGTCCAGAAAATTATTCAAACTCCTGGCCTCTGGGAATCGGATCACCATCAAAGTGGAGTGTCACTTCGAGATAATCAATCTGATGAAAGTGCTGGATCATATTGTTCTTGCTAATATTCAAAGAAACCTTCTGGATTATCGCTAAAGTCAATTCGTGTATTATATGTCAACATATTTGTCAAGCCCGAATCGCAATGTCCAATAACCGAAACACTATGTATAATTGTATGTAATTGTATGTAATTTTTATATAGAAATATTGAAATACGTCTATATTATTAACATTATTATAATATACTATACACAGAGATTAGTTGTGCTTGTGTATTATACTTATCGTTATAAAGTACTTACTTAAAGTGTGAACAATTTATAACAGGAAATTTAATACAGAGACATTTGAGCATTATAAAAACCAGTCTAGTTTTAATAGCTTATCAATGATAACTTTAAGTCTCAATACGGAATGAAGTGAGACAGTATATATAGATTTCAATTATTTTGTCGTATTAAGTATATAACCTACTAACCTACACGTATGATATAATCTATTGAATATATATTATATTATATGAATTCTGGAAATAGGTATTGCTTAATTGCCTTCATTTAAGTATCCCGAATCTGTAACATATACTCGAGTTATTCCCAAATTATACAAGTAAAGTGTAAACAAAGATACAAAAGCTTATTATTTAATTAAGCACACAATATTGTCAAACAAACACAAGAACAATTATTTCCTTTTCCTCATTTATAACTCCTGTAAGTATTTTATAATTTTGTTCCTATACATATACTTATACTTATATATACTTGCAGCCTTTTTACCATATTTCCCCATCTCCCTTTTGTGTTTATTTCGTTGCTACAAAAACAAAAAGAATAAGAAATTGTACATAAAGTTTATTTTATTTTATACTTATTTCGAAAATAAATAGATTTTTTCAACTCATGAAACTCTATATGACTCATTTTTCTCTTCAACAATTCTTCAGCATCATCCTATTTACATTCCTTCATAATTAGATCAGCATAATAATATAATATGTATTCTATTATGTATATATATGTGGGGCATCTACACTGATTGTGAGTATACAGTGTAGATATTCAAAGTACATATTCTGATAGACTTTTGAACGATTTGAACGAAAGTCGAGTCAACATTGTTTTTCACCCCCACACACACAAAACATTATTAAAATTCCACTGTGAATTGCATTTGCAATACATAGTCAACCATGGAAATTGTAATAGGTATTTATTTATGTTGATGATTCAGAGAGAGAAATGATTCCAGAAAGTTAAATATGGAGGACAGTGAGAATTGTGTGGGTGCGTGAGAAAAGGTAATATAGAGAGTTTCGTACATGACTGCCTGACTGACATGAATTCTGATCACTACTCTGTCACGGCGTGCGTACAAGGCAAAAAGCTTCCATGAAATGAAACACGAATTCAGCACTACCAAAAGTACCAAAGAAAAGGATAGCCTTTCGTTGAGTATCACATCCCGCTCAGTCGTGGAAGCAAGTTGGAGTTTTGGAGCACACTGCGATCAAAAGGAACGTCTCCAAAAAACTCTCTCTCCCCGCAAAAAGTCCAGCACTGTGTGGTCCGCCGTCCCTCAATCAAAAGTTCCTCTTCGATCTTCTTTTTGAGAGTGTGTGTGTGTGAGCGAGCGAAGAAGGAATGAACCGAAAACCGGAAAACCGAATGAATGAGTTTGAAGTTCTCTCTTTTCCTTTAAATAACTATTTGAATTTAATATTCCATATATATTACTCTATTTAAATAGCATGGAGTACTGAAAATGTCAGTCTCTGAATACAGATTGTGAACATGCGTGTGTGCTTCATTTCATTGAATATGGATATATGGATTTGACGAGAGCACATGTTGTTGAGAAAATAATATACAGATATGTATGAAATAAAAGTTAAAATAGAAAATGCACACATAAATACACACAGTCGTCACTATTTTTTTTTTTTTGTGAATAAATACAGCTGAAATGGACGTTGAAACAACAAGGAAAACGGTTTTGAAAGACGGATGGATATGGAAAGACGGGAATGGTAAAGTAATCAACATGGAAATGGATGTTCTCAAATATTTATGCACTGAAATGAAAAGATATATACGCAACCAATGCATGTGGGCTTCAAGTGTGAGCTTAAGGTTTCATCATATGTATCTTGACTCCATACTCTACACTGTAGACTGTAGACTGTAGAGTAGAGTCTACCTACACTGTGTACAGATATAAAATGTTTCAAATATCATTTAACTACTTGACGACGAGAACGAGACTTTCCATGTTACATTTTCTTCCTATTTCGGTCTTCATATGATTATAGTCTTCAGTCCTAAAAATACGCAAAACAGTTTCCTTTTCCATACAAAATAAATAAGTGTTTTTCCACGGATTTGATTTTGTTGCAGAAATTTTGACAAATTACTTGCGTGTACACTGTACAGAGACTACAATATTTAACTTTGGAGTTTTATTCAAAGGACGTTTCATTGTACGCATTTGTAGTTTGTACCAGTACAATATCCCTTTTCTCCTATCTACAATCTATATATGTACGTTTAAAAATGAGAAGTATAGTACATATTTATTACATATAAATACACATACGGGACTGAAAACAATCAATTTGACGAAAGACATTATTATGAAATATGGTACATATACTTATATTACACTGTATTTTTATTTATGATTTTGTTATTTATCACGTGTAGGAAAGAAATCAGGAATTGTAGATTGTCGCTTGGACTCCAATTGACGCGTTAGTATGGACATTTCAATTCGATTCAAATTTATCCTTTTATAATATTCCTCCTCAGTCATCTCTTGTTGCATTATGAACAAATTCAATGTGTGTAGACAATCCAAGGCAGTAGAAGCCGATATTTTTGGCTTTGGCCTGTCAATAAGTGGGTCCTCGTCTCCCTCTCCATCCGACTCCTCATTTCTGGGTTCTTCCATTGTCTCATCCTCCATGTCATCATCCTCTCGCGGCTCGTACTTTATAATCTTGTACGTACACAAAATTCAAATGTTTATTGAATTTAAACACGTTCAATGGTTTTTTTTATACAGAATATATATAGAAACAATCCGTGTGCAAAATATTTATGTATATATACTTACGTGTTCATCAATTGCAATGTCATCAGCCATTGTAATTTGATTGACGGCTCCACTTTCTCCAGAATCACAATGAAATGAAACTCTGTTTCTTCTTTTCCAATTTTTGAGCCAGCCAAGACTCGCGAGAAATCCGTTTTCATTTACAGTCTTTGAAATTTGTTCGGCTTTCTCCAACGCGAGTTTTCCGTCTACAGGCACGTTTTGTTTTCGTAATTTATTGAACCAAAGTAGAAGGGCTTTCTCCGTTTTAGGAAATTCACAAGCTCGAGCTTTTTTGAAATTAACACCAAATTGATTCACTTGTTGTCGTATTTTCTCTCTCTTTCTCCAAATCGTCGAAACAGTGGAAAGAGGTAAATTACATTCTAGAGCAACTTGTGTTTGAGTTTTTTTTCCTATCCCAATTTGTTCAATCATTGATAATTTTTCACATCCTGTGATAGAATTCCGTGATTTAGTCTTAGATGGCTTTGGTTTTATTGCAGCCATATTTTGAGTTACAAAAATGCTTGTGTAAAATATGAGGAAAATTGAAATTACGATGGATAAAGAGAGAGAGGAATGAGACAGAAGACAGTGTGTGTGTGTGTGTACGTAAAAACAATGAATCCTTGTCAATACTTATCGACATATTTCTACATATAGTTTTTAAAATACGTTTTATATTTTTTGTGAAGGATATTTTTGTACTTGAACGTTTTTACTTGGAAACTTTCAAGTCAAAACGAAGGGACTTTTGACTATAATATAATCTGAGACGATTCACATCAAAACAATGTCACAAACCTTAATCTCAAACCTTTTACCAACATGCACACACTTTGGCCTACGTTATAAACATATACCGTACCAATATATGTAACCCCGTAGTGAGAGACCTGTAGGGACTGCTGAAGGGGCTGCGGTATACCAATTCCTAGCTAAATATAGCGTCGAAGTTATATGTGGCTATGCTTTTTTTTACATGTCGAGTGTATAGAAGTTTCCAAGGTTTCCCTACTCGATACCAATAAAATAAAATACGCTTTAGCGCATAATCTTATATCGAGTCCCCACTGTGTGTAACCCATAGTGAGACCTGTAGGGAGTAGGGGCTGTGGTGTACTGATTCTGCGCTATAGGATTCTACTCTATAGCTATGCTTTTACTATGGCTAGTGTATAGGAGTTTGCACGGACCAACGTTTTCTCTCACAATTTGAAACTATTGAAACTTGACCATGGTGTTTGTTTTAACCTATACATTTTTTTCAAATACGGAAACCGAGAACCCAACTCTATATATGTATGTGCCTTGCGAGAACCCAAACCGAGAACGTTGTTTCTTTTTATCTTTATGAATGAGTTTGCTGAGAGTTCCTCGCGTAAGCGTAAAGGAATGAGGAAGGTTGTATTAATACATACATAATATACATATAGACTTTGTAGCAACTGATATTTTTCTATTTGTATTTGTATTTCAAATTTCAAGTGTACTAAACGCTATCATACTCTGTGTGTGTGTAGACAACCTCCTGAAATCTGATGCGAGTCGTCTAGTTAAAAGATACAGTCTCGGTACACTTGCTGATAGACTATGGATATGGATAGATGTAAAAGACAAAGGGACCGCCAGAGAAGAATAAAATTTCAGTTGAGGATTTAAGACTTTCATCTGTATCTTATTCCGCGTCAACAGTTTCTACTCATCCATTTCCATATAGCTCATTCATATGAGCTTCTACTATCGAATAATGATTCCCTATATAAGTACTTACTGCCAAACTTCCGCTTTCAATCTGTGCATGTAAAAAAAAGAGGCGAAATATTTCGCATTACATCAATTACATGTGACAGTGTTAACGAGACTCGAGAGGGATCCTGGCATCTGTAAATGAGCCATTAAATTGAGATGACGATAGCGATGATATAAGTCAAACAGTCATTTTTTTAATATGTTCTCCTCCAAGGACAAGGAGCAAGAGAAAAGGTCGTAGTTGTAAAACCATAAAAATGATCCCCCTTCCCTTTGAACTTGTAAATACTTACGTCTACGTTCCACGTCACCTTGAATTTCACTCAATGAGGACTCAGAAAACAGAAAAAAGATAGAACAAATAGTAAATAGAGCAATAAAACTGTACAACTCTGGTTGGAAAACAATTCACAAGTTTTTTTGTCTTTCTTTCGACTTGACTTGACTTGACTCCTACTTCTGCTTTTCATATTCATATTTCTCACATTGAAATTAGATTATTAAATAAATAAGTAAGTGCGTACTCGTTTGAATTTTTAATCAATTTAAAATGTCTATTGCATTCTTCGTCATTCATGTCATTGCTTTGACTATTGGCTCTACAACTATGTACATACAAACATACAAGAAAAAAAATGACAGTCTTTTGAATAGTCTTGATTTGTAATGTTTGATAGTTTTACCATTCATTCGTCATGAGATGCTTCTCTCTCCCTCTCTCTCTCTCTTGTTTCTTTTTCTTGTTTTTATGAGCCCATCTGTGTTTTCTTTCCCGTTTTTCCCCCGCATCTAAATTTTACTACCAACTATATATACGAAGTAATTTTTTTTATTTTTTTACTATTATCAACTACCTATGTATGAAACAACATGGATGCAAAGCAAGTTGCTTCATTAAAGTCTTCCACATCCACTTCTACACGTATATATTTGAGCTAAAAATCCAACTTGGAAGCATCATGGCCCCCAAATTAAGTAACATTTTACAGCCTATATACAGTCTACTACTAAATCCTGTCACACTATGTGTGCATTTTAGTTAATTATAGCATTGCTGATTACTATTTACTTTTCATGGTGAAATTTCAATAATAAATAATAATTACTTACTTCATACCATAAGTATATACGTATCGTAGCTATAGGAGACTTTTTTTACCAGCGAGCAGGAACTGAACAAATAGTACTAAAAATATATATATTATATTGTCATGTTATTATTTTTTCCCTAAAAACAATACAATAATAATAATATCCAATTCTCATATTCTCCCATAAAGTCCCATGCCATGCAACAACATGTGTAAATTGTAGTATTTTTAGTATACCGTAAAACTTGAATTAAAAGCTTACTCTCGAACACAAGCCTACCTTTAATATAAGCCTAGGCAAAAGGGGAAAATTGTAGACATGAGCCTACCTCGATTATAAGACTAGGTTTTTGGCTTGTTTTATCTAGTGTATGCCATGTATCGTAATGTATTCAAGTAATGTATTCAAGTAATGTATTCAAGTAATGTATTCAAGTTTAGACTAATTCTGAATTTGCACACATAAGCCTACCTCGATTATAAGCCTAGGGAAATCATGAAAATTGTAGACATTAGCCTAGGCTTTTAATTCAAGTTTTACGGTATGTAACAAGTTGTATGTAGGATTCGTAGCTGTGGGAAGCCTATAAAGGAAATCTATGTGTATACATATACATAGAATGTATAGAATAGATGTAGACAGACAAATGCCATCAAGTCTGTGGTGTACAATTAGGGAAAAGAAAACATTTCGGTCGTATTCCCCACATGCAATTGCATGTATGAATGATAAGTCATACACAAAAATCCTCACATATTACACACGTTAACTTTGGACTTCATTGAGAGAACTCGGTTGAAATCTGAATCTAAACGATCCTTTTCAGTTTTCGCTCAGCCAGCGTCAAGTTTAGTAGATCTATTTCTCTCTCTCTCTCTGTCTCTCTTTCTGTTCAAGTTGTGAGAGTGAAGTATTTTTCAAATAGATGTAATTGGGTATATTGGGGGGATGGCTTCGACGTTCGACGTGTATTATGTGACAACGAACCCAAAGACTAAAGTTACTGTGTAAAAGTGGTGTGGTGAGGACCATCTGTAAAATATACAGATACATGTGTGTGTGTGTGTGTATTCTGTGTATCTTGTTAGAGAATTTTGAGTGTGAGTATATGTATTAGTGGAAGGGACGGTGGGGAAATTAGTAGAGGATTTTGTATGGGTGAGTGAGTATTTGAGCATACGAAGCGTAAGTAACCTTCAAGCTCAATTAAATTTTAAATTAAACACTAATTCTCGACCTATTTACATGATCATTTGTGCTCATGTGACAATTTCCTCATTTGACTTTTGTTACCCCTCTCTCTCCGTCTTCTTTCCTTACGACTCATTATAGTCCACATTTCCTGACAACAAAAAAAAAACAGAGAATACACGAGAAAAGTTTTGTCTTTCCTATTGGATTATTTACTGTGAAAAGTTAAGCTTCAACAAGAATCGTAATTAATTTGCGGATTGTGTTCAAGTTTATCGTCAGTGAGAACTGACGATGTGAGACTGAAAAATTAGCAACGATTTTTTAAAAACTCAACAACTCAACATCAGTGTCAATTTAAATCCTCTGCTTCAAATCGCCCCATTCGCCCCCATCCGAGGCTTGAATATACAACTGTAGAATTTTACAAATAAAATTTGGTTCACAATTTTAATAGCAGCAGTGTTCAAATTATTGATTTTGAAAGTGAGACTAATCGTAAGCATCGTCGTTGACCATCTTGAAAGTTTAACAAAAAACAGAAACAGAGAGTCAAAAGTAAAAAAGGAGAGGTTGAACATGTAAAAGAAGGATCATTTATAGTAGGAAGACGACGACGAAGAAGAGACAAGGTTTATTTTTAGTGTGTGTTGCTTCTCTTTTGATTATTCCAATCCATTCCATTCCACATGCTGCTTGGAATTATTATTTATGATCGAGTGGATCGTTTGATGAAAGTGTTAGTGTAGAAAGATAAAGCATCCCATCACATCTGGCAAAATTTCCTCAACTATATCAACTCTCGTCTCGTCGTCTCGTCGTCTCATTCACATTCAAATTTATATTATAAAATTACACTATATAAAATATGGAATCTCGGCAAACTCCGATAAAAAAGAAGGGCAAGGGTCAATCACAGAAAAAAGGAAGTGTGGGTCATCGTGAGCGTGGAATTATGGACACACCAACAACAGCAACGTCTACTGGAAATTCTATTTCCGTCGCATTACCCAACAGTAACACGAGAGAAAGAGAAAAAACACAAAGGTCAGTAGTCCGTTGTCTCGTGTCATTTCCTTTTCCTTTGATACACATAGTTCAATACTCATTCAGTGGCTATACACACATTATGGGTTGTTCTTGTTGTGTGGTCACTTTAAAAATAATTATGATTTATTTATGAAGATCAATGATTAGAGCAAAACGGAAGAGCCTAATGATAAAAGTAATTAAATTTTTTGAAGCAGAGAGAATTTAAACAAGTCATTTTTTGTACCTAGTGCAGCGTAAACACAGCATTCAGTACACTGAGAACACTAATTCCAACAGAACCAGCCGATAGAAAACTATCAAAAATTGAAACGCTTAGACTGGCTTCTTCGTACATTTCCCATTTGTCACTACATCTTCTCGCAGGTATATATATATATGGAAATAAAAGAATAAAAAAGTACTGCACAAAAAAAAAGGATCGAAATCACCAGTTAATTTTCATTAAAATTAACAATGGCATCTTTTGTCTATATATAGAAAATTCCTATGATGACAGCGGACTGGTAATGGACAATCAATCCCAAAGCCGGATTTGTACATTTTGTCTATCCGAGTCCAAGAAATTGGTGAGAATCTCAATAATGAATAAGAATAATAAACAAACGATCCATATGTTTATACAAAAACAAAAGCAATACAATTACTAATACTTAAAAATCCTCTTGTTTTTCTTATATATAGCGGACAACAAATGCCCTGACCAGTCCCACGACGAATGCCCTGTCCACCGTGACCACAATTCAATCCTATCAACTTCCATCAAATAATAATAATCATCTCACCGAGGATTTCTACGATGACTTTCATCATCCTTCCATCATGTTCAATCAACATCATAATCAACTAAATCATCCAAATAACTTACAGATTTACTACTAAACGCTAAACTGTACACATTCACGGTATTTCTTATTTAATTTGTACATATTACAGTAAGTTTATCGTATATTCCAATTTTCCAATTGCCAATTGCCAATTTCCACTACAATAAAAAATACATATTGTGTGTTCATTTTACAACCCAATAAAATCTCTATTGAGAGAGAACTGATGACTGGAGCGGCTTAATCATGATTGAATTTAATTACAATTAAAAACTACAGTCGCCACCTGCCTGTTCCATAAAATCAATACATTTTAATTGCACTTTTCAGTTTGCAGTCGTCATACAGGTATGGTGGTAATATAGCAGTATGTGGACCAAAGAGAACCATTGGGACAGGTGTATATATATTGTGTGTGTACGTGCATATGGTTTGAAAGCCTACATATATTTTCATATGTACATTTCAAAGCATCGATTCTCTCCCCTTTGAAAAAAAATTCAAAGCCTCTCACAACAGGTGATTCATAACTAACGCTAGCCCGCCACACCTTACATAACTTTAACTGACACACGACTTTAATTTTAATTTCCTGTTTATTTGTAATTAAGTGTGTATTTAAAGTTTTTGACAGTTTTATATTTGACTAAATTGTATATTGACTCAATATTATTGAGGAACAAGACTGTATGTGGATTTTTGTGTATTGAATGTGTGTTAGATTTGAATTTGACAATGTTAAAGAAGGAGGAATTCCTTAAGGAGTGAAATCATGACAGACTGGAATTAAAGTTGTCACTTGTTATATTCAAGTAAAAATTAGTTGTGTGTTTGTGTGAGTGTGGACTTTTTTTTTGTGTGTGTGATTTGAGAATCCACAAATTTAGAATTTCCAAATTTCAAAGAGCCGGAGAAATAATATGGCTTCAAAGAAGATTTGTGAATATTTGGGGCATGCCCTCACGATTCTTTTAATATCTTACATGTTTTTACTTCATGTGGAGATGGTGAGTGCTCAATTCGGTTGGCAGACCCGTGATAGTTTTGATGAAATAAAAAGACGATTTGATGCCGTCACACCGGGGAATTGTGAAATTAAACAAAGAGCAGAGCTGTACTTGTCACCGGATACTGTCACACATAAACCGGAAATCAAAGATATTAATATTAATCCGGTATTTCCAAATCGGACGGCTCTCCTTCATTTACATAATATGGCAATGAATCGAGCTTTCTTTTGGTCATACATTCTCCAGTCCAGATTTATACGGCCTGCTATTAATGATACATATGATCCGGGTATGATGTATTATTTCTTGTCAACTGTGGCCGATGTAGCTGCCAATAAATGGATCAACTCGTCTTCAATTTACTTCAGTCCAAACAGCTCTTTCAGCCCTTCATATCGGGGTTTCTTTAATAAAACTTTCCCCTTATTTGCACCTCGGACTTTTCGGTAATATTATAATTTTTTGTAACCTCTGCTACATAATACCTATGACATATTATAATGATAATATTTTTATAATTTTGCTAAAGGATGAATCAATTGTTAGTGATAATAATTTTTTATTTATTTGATTTTGTACAGAGCTGATGACTTTAACGATCCAATTCATTTAGAGAGAATCTCCACATTGAACACATTTATAGTTCGGGATTTGGGTTCAATAAATTCAAACTCTCAATCTCAAAATTATACATCCGACTACTACAGAATCAATGAATACTACACTGCTTGGCTCCCAGATAAAGTGAACCAACGTCATGATACTAAAACAACATATCAAGTTGAAATCCGTTACTCCAATAATACAAATGAAACATATACATTCCATGGTCCTCCTGGAGCAGATGAAACCCCAGGGCCTGTCTCATGGACCCGTCCATATTTTGATTGTGGAAGAAGTAATAAATGGGTGATTGGTGCCACAGTACCCATTGCAGATATATTTCCTCGTCATACAAGTTTTAGACATGTTGAATATCCAACTTATACGGCTGTGAGTGTGTTAGAAATGGATTTTGAACGGATAGATATAAATCAGTGTCCTCTGGGGGATGGGAACCCCGGACCAAATCAATATGCTGGAACTGCAAGGTGTAAAGAGACTACTACTGAATGTGACCCATTAGATGGGTATGGTTTTAGAAGAGGTGGTTACCAGTGTCGATGTAGACCGGGATTTCGACTCCCGTATGTGGATAGGCGACCTTATTTGGGTGAAATATTAGAGCGAAGTCAAGAACAAATCTACCGGCATTTTTTCGAGTGTGACAAAATCGGATGTGAGTTTTTTTTAACTACTTTGTAGTTATTACAAATGACATAATATGATTTTTTGTTTAAGAATTGATGCTAATTCCAACATGTCTTTTTAGGGATTCAAAAGATGCCTGTTCAATGGGAAAAAGCGGAACCGGAAATTCGGGAAAGATATTTGGAATTGCATAACAACTATCGAAACTATTCAACCAGGAAATTCGATTATACTACCACCACGGAAAATAAACCAAATGCTGATGCACTTATCAAATTCATTAATAGTGTCAACAATTCTACGTGTCGACGGTAAGTTTAAAAGTTTTCAATTCAAAAACGGTGTTGGCATATGCAAATAAGTAGTTAAGTTGATATAAGCTTATGACGAAACTCCTATTATTTTGCTTATATAGGTACAAGAAACATGAACTGACTTTGAATGGAGACATTGGATTTGGATCCGAAAAGCAATTTAACAATGAAGCACTCCAAGCTCTCCGTCTTTCAAATTTCATTTCATCATATCTTCAGATTGTTGACCCTGATGAAGTTTTCCCAGGTAAAAGAGTTCCAGACAAACCATTGTCCGAAGATCAAATGATTGGAGAGACTTTGAGTTTACTGCTTGGTGATACTCGGATTTGGTCGGCTGGTGTTTATTGGGATCGGAATAAATTCTCTAATCGGACTCTCTTTGCTCCATTTGCTTACAAAACTCAACTCAATACCAGAAATTTTAAACTTGAAGATTTGGCTCGACTAAATTCGACTGGTAAGTATACGTCTCTTGATTTTGTATAGTTATACAAAATGGCTTGTGAACGAGCCAAAGTTAGTGGTAGTTCGTACAATAAGCAACATTTAAATTATCTTGTAGTACTACTGGCTGAAATAATTCTACAACATCTTGAACTATGATTGAAGAACAGTGGACGATACATTATTAAAAAATAGTAATAATTCATAATCATAACAATGCAATAATATTTTTCTATATCTTTATTTGTTTCAGCCAAAGTCTATTTGAATAAACCGTTTTTCAAATTACTCAAGAATCGGTGGGCTACAAACTTTGATGATTTGGAAAGATACTATTTGAAAATCCATCTTAGAAATAATGAGACCGGGAGTTTCTTGAGGAAGTTCGAACAATATCCAACATCCTACAGGTACTAAATAAATATGTACATATTTGCAAAAGTTATATCCAAATTAAACTAAATGGATTTGAAGAAAAAATCTTTTGTATATATAATAATGAACTATGTACTTATATTTTCAGAGCTGCTAATTTAAATCACGGATATTGGACAACACCATATTTTGACTGTGATGGCCCTATAAAGAAATGGCTTGTTACTTACGCTTCCCCATTTTTCGGGCCAGACTCTCTTCGTCTTAATACAGAGTTCAAAGGAGTAGTGACAGTTTCAATGGAACTACTGAATTTGGATATTAATCAATGTCCATCCGAGTACTACATACCCAATGCATTCAAGGATACACATAAATGTGACAAAGGTAGTTCTTATTGTGTTCCGATCCTCGGTCGTGGCTTTGATACAGGTGGCTATAAATGTGAATGTAAACAAGGATTTGAGTACCCATTTGAGGATCCAATCACTTACTATGATGGGCAGTTAGTTGAAGCAGAATTTATTAATTTAGTTAAAGGAAATGAGACAAGGTATGACATGTTCAAATGTAGATTGGCAAAAGGTAGCTCAATACATTCCTTCTGGTTATTCCCCATCATGGGATTGTTAGCTCTTTTCCTTTTTAATTAGTTAATCGGTAATGTATCGTCCAAAAAAAATCATTCAATTGCAAGTTTCAATATCATAGAGACTTTTCAATGAATCAAATACACATGACTAATTTCTTATTAGTAATAAGAAACACACACGCTGAAACTTTTTTTAAGATTTTGTATAAAATCCTTTTTATATAGATACTAACTTGAATTTACTTACGTATTACGAACAATATTCCATTTGTAAACTTGAATCTCTCTACTTAAGTAATTATTACTGATAATCTCAAATTATATTATGTAGCTAGTTTTTTTAACTTATCTTAGTGATCTTGAATATCAATAATTCAGTTAAGAATTGTGTAAGTATTATACCAAATACATTCCGTCCTTTCAGTGTTGATTTCGTACATGAAAAAAAAATCTAATGAATGATATGCACGAATACAGATAATCAAGGGGTTTTTTTAACATATTTGTACAAGAAAATGAGGAGTACTTTTATACTGCACATGATGCTTTTATTGAAATGCTTTTACTTTGTAGTATTACAATGACAATTGTTGAGAATCAACATCATCATTATAGTTTAGATATTTATTCAAAGATGTTAAGGTTGAAACAAATTAAGTGTGTGTGTGTAGTATTTAATTTTAATTTATTCAAAAGACAATGAAATACAATATTTACAAAGTAATATGTGGGTATTGCATTCAAATTACTTGAAATTACACATATCATATAGTAGCGTGTGTAATATTTGAGCTTTACGTGTCTCTATATTTACAAAAAACGGTTGTGTTAGATCGATTGTGTTAATCCGTCCATTCCACACAAGTGACAATTAAATAATAATAATTATTATTATTAGTCTTAGCTTTTACAATCGACTTCCAGTTTGTACTTTTTACACAAGATAAAAAAAACTCAAGAGAACGAGATTCCTGATTATTTAATATATTATACACATCATGTAAATGCCAAATAATGAATAATAAATTTGTACGTGTTTGACATAATATACATATACTTTGTGTGATTTGTGTGTTAATAATATATCAAGTTTGGCCATTGACAATAATAATTAGTCCAAATTCGTAGCATTCATTTCCTGTTTGGCTTTCTCAATAGAATCCTGTTGGATTTTCTCCAGTTTCTCCATAGTATAGGACTTCAATGGTAATAGTTTGGGTTTACATAGGACAAATGTCAAGGAGTCTTCACAATGGAGATAACCTTTTTTGGGTAAGAGTTCTCGAATAGTTCCAGAACTTGTTGATGGTCCAGAGGAAGATGAAGCTCGTTCTCTGCCGTCTGTGTGTGAAGAGTCCCTCCGGGATCTGGATGTTCCAAAACGAGTTGAGGAGGCGGACATTATTACAGCTAAATAGAACAATGACGACTTTCTGTTTAGTAAAAGCTCGACATGTGTCAATGGAAGGAATTACGTTTGAAAATACTTACCAGAAAATACTTACTCAGATTTGATGAGTTCAAACACTAAAGTAATTACTTAGTACAAGTGAGGACTGTATGGCAATAAAATGCAAAAGTCTGTGAATGCACACAGTGTGATGTTTTCGGTATCCTGGTAACGATGATGCCCGATGCCCGAACTAATCAATAATACAATTAACCTGCTTTTCCATGCATTTACATTTAAAACGTTTTACCATTTCCTGTATTGTAATTGTACGGTATATAATATGCGTCAGTGAGAGAAACTGCAATAAATAAATGCATTATAGGCAAAAACACGCTGACTCGTTGTCAGAATTGGATTTCGAAAATAAATACATAACTGTGGGACTTTATTGACTCCAGAGTTTTTTCTTCATACATGAATGTATGTAATGTAAGGCAAAAATGACGAAAATTCTATATAAAGGAAAGTAAAGCCGGCATGGAATGAAGTAGAGAAATTATTGTGGACAAAGTGTGAATCACTTGAAAATGTGATACAAAATTCTTTAAAATTGACATTAAGTAACAGAAATCAATAAAATATAAATAAAATGCGAGTTCCCGTGTGCTTTTATTAGTGTTTTTTTTTGAGGGATTTTAAAGTTTAAAGCGATCGACTATTAAGATACATTGTATTCCCTAGTGTCGCTATTGTGTCTTGTTAATATCATAGTTTTTCAGTATTCTTATGTTTAGTATTTACAAACGCGTGTAATGTATGGCCAAAAAAGTATTGTGCCCATTAAAATATTATAATCAAAATAATTATTAACAATATACGTGTTTCATATTTTAGGTACACTTTGTGTAGGTTTACTTTTATAGATTTAATCATTTCTAAAGTCTGTGCATATACAGTATTATTCACGACAAACTTCTCACTTTCTATGCTGCCAGCATATAAAGTGGGAAGTTGGTCGTGAATAATGCTGTATAGTTTAAAATTTAAAGTGCTATACAGCTTTCTATGCAGCTTGAATTGCTCTTTTCAGGTATGATTTGTGATGGTGAGGAAAACGTGAGATTTTTTTCAGTGTACATGTATATGTAAGTACTAAGTACATACAATGCATTTAGTTATAGAATTGAATGTTATATAGGCACTACTAGCTTGTATTTATTTAAAAACTATAGCTATAGGACGACTAATTAGTCTATAAGTCTACACTCCACTATTTATGCATCCAGTATTACATATTATTATATTATTATTACTCTGCATTTATAGTCTTTTTTGCGTATACTCTAAACATTCTAAAATACGCGTAAAAAATTTAAAATTTAAAATTTACATATTTATTCGATTAAAATAACAATTTTTCCTCGTTCATTTCACTTTTATCGGCATCCAGAATTTATTTAAAATTCATTCCATATACTGCCAGAGCATCTCTTGCCCTCGCGTCTCACTCTCTCTCTGTCAGACAGTCTGTCTCTCTTGTCCTTATTTACGATGAAGAAGAAGAAGAAGAATAAGAAGAAGAATTTGGAATTTAGATGAAATTTAGACTTGATGTTGAAAATTTTGTATTGTTTTTTCTTTGTAAAGTCCAAGACGGGCAGCAGTCACATCGAATCAACGACAAAGGTGACCTGTGTGGGAGTGACCTCAGTACTTGTCAGCTTTTCCCCTTTCATCTTGCATGGCTTTTGACTTCGTGATTCCCTCTTCTCTCTTTCCCCTGAGGATTTTTTCTTTTTATATGTGTAAAAAAAGTCTTAGTTTTCTGGAAACTCTGTCATTTCTCATGGTCAGTCAAATACTCTGATTTCCAGTTCTAGTTTTTTTTTCTCCATATAATTCATTGCAATTCGCCAGTGCAATTGTACTTACATCATTCCAAATTCCAAGGGATTCAAGTTTTTTCTCAACAATTATATTAACTATTATTATTAAGTATTAAAGAGTAAATTATATCGTTGTGAAGAAAACAAGTATATGTCTATGTCTTTTCCTTTGGGTTAAAATATCATGGTCTCCCTCATATAATGTATATATTAAAACGATAATAATTCTAATTATGTAGTCTGTCTTTGTTGTCTCACTAAATGATTTGTTATGGCCAGAGCTCCACCTTGAAGGAAACGAACAAAATTTTCACAAACAACTGGACCCAAAGCGAAGAGTCCAGGCTCACGAACACTTTCATGGGAATAGTAATTCACTTGAACGGGATTCCGTTTACAATCAACGGGTAAACCAGGATAAATCCCAATTTGATCCTCAATCCCACCCAAAAAGGATAAATCCGGTTGACTTCCAATACAGATGACAATGTATGAGACCTGGAAACAGACGCAAGGGAAATCAATTAAATTGATGAGCATAAATGAAAGTGTAAAGATTTTTTTAAACGCACATGTATATTTAGAATATTTACCTTGACGATTTCCGTGGAATTTGGGCCAGTGAGGACGACAGTACGATCGGGTAGGATTTCCGTGATGACATGTTCTTCACAAGCTTTGTAATTATCATAGTAATTATCATTATCACCCTGAGAATTCGAACGCATCATTTGGTATATTTTATGATATTCCGGGTACATGTTCAACGGTAGATTACGGAATATCAAATTCGGATCATTCACATTACGTCGGAAAACATGAATCACTGAAAATGATATCAAATTCCAATTACATGAATTAGTGAATTGACATCTGAAATGGAAAAGTAAAAATAATAAAAATAAGTGTTATTATTCTGTTAAATATATTCACCTGAGACAGAATGAAATCGTGCAGCGATGATGGCATCTGCGGCGCTCAGACCTGCTCCCACAATGAGAACGGGATCCGAGTCTCGATTTAAATGATCTGATGCAATTAAATGCTCCAAATCATTCAAGGAATGCAAAACAAATTGAAAATCCTCCCCAGGTACATTTAATACATTGGGCTTATCCGCCCCAGTGGCGAGAACTAAATTCGGAGTGAGGTAACTAAAAGGACGAATGATTTGAGACCCCTTCATCTTTGTGTAGCCTTTCACTTTCCACAGCCGTCTATTCCTATATACGTATACGTAATCATAATATACATTTGATTAGTAATTAGTTATTTGAAGTGCAATAAAATGGGATCTGTGGTCTGGTGTAATATAAGATATAAGTACCTGAATTTGCGAGTACTCCGATTGGAATTGATGGGGATTTCACTGATGGTGTGTCGTCGGAAGGTACGTTCAGTTTCAATGGGTTCTTCCTGGTCCGCGACCTCATTCAGAAGATTATCACAGATAAATGGAAGATGTTCCTTTGGAACTCGAGTTACTTCCGTGATGACCGAGTCACAAAGAAAATACTTGTCAAGTCCATTCATTTCTACATAGTCACAATAATATTGAGCCACGGAGGCAACGGAAGCACGCGATTCCCTCCCATATCGAGCCTCTTGTCTTGCTTCCCACTCCCGAAAATTCATTTGCGGTAATTCCATCCAACAACCTAAACTAATTGTCAACACATTCCCATCCATGGATTGCCATGCTCCTCCGGGTGGCCCTTTCCCAATCACTACATGATCTATCTTATTCTCTGGACGAAACTGCCAATTCAACAGTGTAGGAAGTTCTAAACCCAAATCCGCTTGAGGATGATTCAGCTCGTCAAATAACACGGCGACTGGATTCGTTGAACGACCCTCCAAACCCTGAAATTAACATATGAATTATAATATATCATATAAAAAGTATTCACACTTCACACATTTCACCATCTGACACAAAAAATCTAAACATATATCAAATGCCTTTTCACAATATAAAATCAGAGTAGCCCAAATTCTTCAAACAATTTAAGAGAGAGAGGGAGAGAAAAAGAGAAAGTCCTTGAAGTCTAAATGTCAATATCTTTTGTATATATTTTGTAGTCCCTCCTACTTGTTCGAGTCTATACAGCACTATATTTTTATTTATAAATAGCAAAAGGCTTTTCATTTTCATTTTCATGCATATTTGATCGAATTTCATAAGAGCATTCAGTCATTTTTCAAAGAAAGCACAATGCTTTCGGATTTCCGTTATAAAATCCTATAATCCTATGACGTCGTCATCTTGCACTTTTTTCCTTTGTGAGAGTCTTTCTAAGAGCTTGTTTACTCCAAAAGCATCAAATATTCATTTACTTTCTTCTATATATGTATATTTCTTCTTTTTCTCCTTCACAAGAAAATGTAAACGTATATTTGGTATCTAATATGACTTAATATGACAACATTCCATCCTCAAAATCTATACTCTACTCTGCAGTACGTGTGCAAAATCTAATTTTGTACTTATTTTAAAACAAACAAAAGAGCCCCTGCAGTTTTCCACTCCACAGTATTAAGTGGTTCTGAATTTTCCAGTTTCCATGCGGCTCAAAAAAGAAAAGAAAAGACGGATAAAAACTTGATAAAAGAAAAAGAGGTATGAAGATGTTTGTATCCTTGTATGACCATACCATAAAGGTACATACAATTACCGAATAATTGACTTGATTTAGGTAATTGCTAAATTGGTTTCACTCCAAGAAAAAAGTAATCGAAATCATTCAGTGAGTTCGTGGAAGGTGCGTACTCTAGTACATACTTATCTTAAATACGCAGAAGGTCGAGATGCTCTAAATGTATACACACAAATAAATCCATGTGTCTATACATAATTAATATCAGTAGTACAGATTCTGTACATATATACACTTTGAATTGAATCTACGATGTATAATATATCGCGATGAAAAATGTTACCAAGGCCAAAAGGGGCAAATGAAAAAAATAAAAAATCCAATACTCATATAAAAGTTCTTGGAATCCCATTTGGATTATTTTTTCAATATTTTTCCTTGTTGTGCTGTTGCAGTTCGGAAATGTATAGGAAATTAAATTAAATGTGAACTTTGAGAGCACGTGCATGTACACATTTTTCTATGAAAGCCATTTTAATTGTCCTCATGCTACACTGTGACTACAACTATATACACATGTTTGTTATTCTGTATTCTGTATGCTGTCCCGTATTCTATACACTCTGATTCCTGATAAACTGATAACCTTTGTTTCTTGTGCATGTAGAAGAAGTCACTCAATAAATCTCGAGTGAATTCATTTCGGCTTAATTAGAAATTAGAACACTAGAGAACATGGAAATTAATTGAATTTTTTTCTAAAATGAAACGATATCGAATCAAAAGAGTCTTCCTTTCTCATTGCATATACTCCTTTTTTATTTTAGATTTTCGTCTGAGACATTCGTCTTCCTTACAGACATCTCAGACACGATGAGATCACTGTGTATATTGCTACAATAAATTGATGGGTAATTTGATTTGTCAGCTGTCATGCCGCTCTGAATAAATCTAAACATGACTTTTAATGTCTTAACATATTTCCTTGAAAAATTGACTGATGATGACCAAATTTCTACTCTCATTTCTCAAATTCTTAAACTTATAATGAATTTCGTTGAGACAAATACAAATACAAATATGCAAAAAAAAAAAAACAAAAAAAATAATGCAAGAATTAATTGAATTAATTAAATGTTGTGGTTTACCTGTGCGAAAAAGTTGAGATCCTGTTCGACCAAGGAAATAGATTGTCCACTCTCGGCACTGCTAGCGAGAAGTCGGTAATGTAACATCTCATTGACACTCTCCCCACGTCCATTGTAGTGTGGCCAATTACCGGCGAGGAAATAGGAGAGAACGATCCCAGAGGGTCCATTCCCCACCACGACCACTTCTTTATACGGTATGGAACCGTAAATATTTGCTGGATTTTGTAGTTGTAGATGTGGTTGTTGAGCTCCAATCCCTGTGGAGATTGTTGGTGGGATTGTTGTTAGTATTGTTGATATTGTTGTTGAATTTGTTGTTGGTCCGTTTACGTTTCCACAACCGGTGGCCGACTTTTCGTCGTCGTCGAAATATTCGTTCTGGACCACTGCCACCATCGTATGTGTGATGATCGTCTCACATCTTCCTTCTATACAAAATAAAATTACAAAAATATTTAGTCATCAGAATCAGAATCACAGGATTCAGAATTCAAAAACATATATCTATATATATTTTTTTTATTTATTTTATATATATATCCACAACAAATCGTCTGAGCAGTCATATTATTACTCCATAGCGATATACGAATATGCAGTATCACTTTAAACTATATAAACTATATAGTTTATCTGTATACGTACACACATTTCAATAGTCAATCTCGATATACCCTTGTCGTTTCCCTATATAACTTGACTTCTGACCCACACACAACGTCAAACTCTTGTACTATCAACTCCACTTTATATACTTTTTTTTATGATTGATATGTCAATATCTCAAAATCCACAGAAAAAGAAACTCAAGTAAAATGCTCAAGTTGAGAATCTGTTCTCAAGCAAATATGTTTTAATATCCACATAATCCATAATCCACCAGTTGTCTAATCATTAAGGAAAAACTACTAACGAGTGAAATATGAAATATCAACGAGTTGTGGGATTTAAGGAATTGTGAATTTTTATCGTTTCACAGTTCACAAATTGAGGAACTACATACCCAAGAAAATTAATTGATCTTTTCACCTCAAACCAATCAAATTGAATTTTGTATAAATATTCCAATAACGGCTGATTTTAATTGAAATCCTGTTTTAGTCAATTTACCCAAAGCACAAATGAAAAATTCCTTCCAATAGTTTTAATTTAAATTGGTAAAATTGCACAGTATCAATTTGCTGATGGATTCAAGAATAAACTGAAAGATATATAAAATGACAAGTTAATTTTTTGAAGCACTTCCTCGTCGGTCTTACATTACATGACTGAAGACTGATCTATTCAACGAGATATTTGATATTTGATATTCAAAACCCAACACAGGGCATGCTATAAAACACGTAGACGCATATTGATGTTAACTCGAAGTCGTACATGGAAGTCAATATACATACTTATGAGATAAAGGAAGTTTAATATGTATACGATTTGAAAAATATACATATCATGGGGGAATTTCTACCTTCTGAAATAAGAAGTGTATACAAATAGAAAGAGGAAAAATTACAAGAAATATGTACGAACGATATGTACATTTGAGCTTAATGCATGATGTGCATAGTGTAAATTAAATTATCTGTGTTTTTTTCCTTTGCATATAATGCGTCGGCCGTCTGGATGCGGTCAATGTGAAACTGTAAGTTTCCTCATGGTTTATTGTCAACATTCCAAAATATGTGTGGTTAATGTGCGTATGTGTGTGTGCGTGGAAAAAATGTAAACATTGTACACAAAAGTTAAAGTCACACGTATATGTGGTTACGCGATCATCATAGAAAATTTCCAGTTTTTTTTATTCGTCTGATTTCTGAAACGTACTGTGTAAGTTTAAACTGCGTTCATTTAAAATAGGACTAGTCAATCCTCCAGGATTTTTCCAAGTTGTTTGTTTCCAGATATTAATGTTTAAGGATGGAATTTATCTGTATTTTGTCTTTTATCTTTTCTATTTAGTGCTGCAATGTTAGCTTTATATTGATTCATGTAGGACAGAGGACAGACATTAGACATACAGATACAGAGGATTATTATTTTACTGGGCATATTTTCAAAGTGCTTTCTATATTCTTAATACAATTACATTGCGGTAGGTAAATGACCATTTCACCTGCATCGTTATTTTCATTTTTGGATTGTCCTTATATTTGCCCATAGATAATAATTATGATGTACTTCCCTTAATTAATTGCACTCACGCGTCAAATATTCCAGGACAAAGGAGAAAATTGATGTGAGGAAACAGGCATTTATAAATAAAAATAATTGACTAGAATATTTTGTGCTAATGAAAACGTCCATTTGTCAAATGGCATTTGCATGAGCATTAATACTTTAAGAATTGAGAAAACAAGAAATCCTCCTTATCACCTGTAAGCTCGGCTCGGTCGTGACAGGTTTTGTTTCATTTTCTGCTTCTATTCTCCATAAATTGCAAAGAATTCATGATGTATTTTCCTTTTCCCTATCCAAATTCTCAGAATCTCAGAATTCTGACTGTCTTATGGTACATTTGGTTAGCTCGTGAACACACACACACACACACACACAGAAAACCGCCTTCAAAATAAAATAGACTTGAAATAATCTAAATTCTTTTTCATCAATAGTTTTCCGCCTTTATCGCATTATTCCTTGTGATTTGTAAAGGAAATGTATATATATAGTAAATTTATATATAGTAAAATTCATTTGAAAAAGGAAAAAAAGTGTTGTGTAATAAAAAATAATTAAAAAAACGATACCTATAGTTAGGTAAAAATCCTTGACATTTTCAAAGAAAATGAAAGAAAACGATTCATCATGCGAAAACGTGTGCGATAAAATGTGCACACACTTACACACACAAAATTGATGGACTGATTGACACGCCTTTCATTTCATTTCCCCATTTCACTCCTCACCAAAAAAACTCTCTGGCAAATGTCAAAAAGAAAAGAAAAATTGATTTCATGAAAAGGATAAAATCCGCATACGTCTTTCCGATTCTTGTCAACGTTTTTTCTGTCTGTTGACTGTCACGTTGACGTTGACATACAGAAAAGAACAACAAAAAAAGACGGATGCACACAATGCACAATCAATAAGACACGTAAAGTAGGAACTACATACACCGAGGGAGTTTTATGTTGGTTTCCCGATTATAATTGAAAATAAAATTTTGCAATTACTTCACGCTCACATTTCCCCACGTGATTACATGGAATCACAATGATAAAATTGAATGGGCTTGTCATAACAGTCATTTTAACTGTATGGACAACCCAAACGTGTAGAATTGAGAATTTTCCTTACGATGAGAAGACACGAGGAAAACACATTTTCGTTTTCACAATCAATCCAAACGTTTTCTTTTCACTCACAATCAGCCCGAAAATACAAGGAATATAAAGCACAAATCCAAAAATAAGGAGACAAAATCACTTGAACCTTCCGGCTTTTATTTATTGAAATTAAGATTTATTGTGGTTATTTGCTATTTGCACATGAAAGAGAGATGAAGAACTATTTAAACTTATATAATATATGTTATGTATGATGATCAATTTGAATCAAAAGTTAAAACAATGGTTGTAATGAGAGAGACTGATTGTGAGCAGAGGCTAATGAGAACACGACGGGATCAAATTACACTGTTAATTGTTAACACAGTGTTCTAATTAAATCATAAGCACAATGTTCAGACTATTTAGAGTGTTTAGAGAGTTTAGAGTTAGACAGTCAAGATAATTTAAACATGCAGTTGGCAATGGCGAGTTGGCAGCAATGTGAGAGAGATTTTACACTAATAAATAATGAGACTCCTCTCTCTCTCCCGCTGAGAAATATCAACTGTCGTGGAGCTTTATCTCACTGAGCGAGTGACTCATCCATATTTTATTGTCTTCGTCTATATAGAATCTAGAAGTTAGAAATGTGCTAGGTAATAGTGAACGAAAGCTCATCGTCATGCAAACGTTCTCCATTTGTAAACACGCAACACACACACACAAGAAAAAGTATTGTACAAAAAGAAACATTCCAAGAACTCGAATCCAGATTGATCCGATCCGACCATCAAAGTTTCTTGATTCAAGCACAGATATACAAAAACTGTGTCATGCAATTCACTCGTCATTTTTTCATTATTTTGTACTTTAAAGTTTCAACAATTACCTGCATATATAAAGATATCGTACTCAACTCATTGAGAATCTAAGACCTTTGATCTGAGAAATAAACGTATATATGACTGTTGACAAATGTACGATATCTGTTTCACTATATTTCCTTTCCAATTATTTTGATTACGCTAATTGTCCTGTAATGATCTCACCGTCAGTACAATTTGTACAGCATAATGTACATAAATATATGAGGAAGTGGATGGAATAACCCGTTCAAGACGTATTTTCACTTTTTTGCATATTCTTATGTAGAAACACAT